>CM054143.1:190013-205954 GCA_028751875.1 Rapana venosa | reverse complement strand
GGGGTGGAGAGAGGGGAGGAGGAGGAAAAAGGAAAAGAGAGGGAGAGGGAGAGGAGGAGAAGAGAAAACCAGATAAGGAGAGAAAGAGAGGGGAGGAGGGGGGGAGAGAGAGGGAGAGAAAAGGGGACGAAAATGACAGATAGAAAAACAGTAGCAAAACAGACAGACGGTAGACAAACAGACAGACAAACGAGAGCGAGAGTCAAAGTAAACGCATTAAATTTTTTTTGAAATAGTACATTCAATGATCTGAGCATTTCACTTTTTTTTGTTTTGTCATAAACAATCTTTCTATAACATTTTTTTTCTAAATTAACAGGGGAATTTAAAAAAAAAGACTTATAGAAAAGGGAAAAATAATAAAATCTAAAAAAATTTACAAAAGCAATGTGTGTTTGTGTGGGAAGGGGGGATGGGAGGGGTGAAGGGAGGTGGGTGTGTTTAATAAAATAAAACCGACTATATTAATTTCAAAAACGGAAAACCTTTTCTTCTAAAACTTAGCTGGACCTCTTTTGAAATCTATATAAAGTTTTGGTTTCAGAAAAAAAGTGGTTTTTTTAATTTGTTTTATTTCTGCATTTGTTTTTGGTAAACAAAAAAACCCACGGATATCTGTTGTTTTAAAAAAGTTTGTAGAAAGTGCAAATGTAGAAGAGGAGGAGGAGAGAGGGAGGAGAGAGAGAGAGAGAGAAGAGAGGATTTAAAAAGTATAAAAGGTGAAAATTAAAAAAGGAGAGGATCATTTGGGCCTCTCCTTTTTTTCCCTCTTTCTCTCCTTTTTTTCCTTTTTCCTTTTTCTCTTTTTTTCTTTGTCTCTCTTTCTCTCCTCCCTCTCTCTGTGCGTGCGCGCGCATGGGGTTTTCGTGCGTTTTTGTGCGCATGTTTCTTGTTTTTGTTTTGTTTGGGTTTTTGTATGTGGTTGTTGTTGTTTTTAGTATAAGTATTCTTCTCCCCCAGCACTGATACCCCGTGCAGATCCCCGTAATATAACGTTTTAACATTTGGATTTTTCACGTGCGTCTGCCATGCCGCTCTTTGTTGTGTGTGTGTGGTGGGTTTTTGTGTGGTTTTTTTTTGTTGTGTGTGTGGGTGTTGTGTGTGTTGTGTGTGTGTTTATGTGTGTTGTGTGTCGTGTGTGTCCGTGTGTGTGTTGTGTTGTGTGTGTGGTGTGTGTTTGTGTGTGGTGGCTGTGTGCGTGTGGTGGTGTGTGTGTGGTGTTTTGGTGTGTGTGTTTGTCGCGCGCGCGCGCGCTGTTGATGTATGTGGGGGAATGTAGTAAAGAAACACAATACCTAAACATTCAAAAGCGCTTTGGGGGGGTTTACTTTTATATTTTAAAAAAAAGAAAAGTTTCTTTTATATCGGGGATGATGGAATAACAGTATGTTTTTTTTTTAATCGAGCCCCCGTGTTATCTTTTTAAAAAATTTTGTCATCTGTTCCCCCCGAACAAAAGGGGTCATTACGAAAAGGGGAACGGGATTTAACGTGTGGCAAGTTTTTTTCTCCCGGTGCGTTCGAAAAAGGGCCTGGTTTTCTTTTTCTCACCCGAAGGACTTTTGGGGAGAGTGATTCCCAGTGTAAATCCAGGGAAAAATATCCCCCTTCGACGGGGAATCAAACCCCTGGCGTGATGTGTGTGTGCGTGTGTGTGTGGTGTGCTGTGGTGTGTAGATGTATTTTTTTAAAATGTTGTATGATATTAGAAAATTAAAGTTGTTGGAGGGGTGTTGTATGTAGTATGTATGTATGTTTTCATGTAATGCGTTGCGGGCGCGCGCGGTGTGTGTTGTTCTTTCTTTTTTTTAAAATTTTTTTCACTCAGGTGATATTAGCCAAAGAAAAAAGGTTACAATAGAGAACGTGGTTGTAGTTTTTTTTGTGTATGTTTGTGTGAGTGCGTGCGTGTGTGCGTGCGGAAAGTGGTGTGTGTTTTTTTTAGTTGTGGCCCGTGGCGGGACGGTATGTATGTATGTGTGGTGCGGTTGTTGTGTAATATGTGTTTGTGTTATAAAATCGTGGGCGTATGTGAGTGTGAGAGAAGTGGGGAGGGGGAGAGGAGAGAGAGAGAGAGAAGGAGAGAAGAGAGAGAGAAGAGAGAGAGAGGGGGAGATGGGAGAGGGGAGAAGGGAATAGAGAGAGACAGGTCTTCTCTTCTCTTGAGAGAGAGGGAGAGGGGAGAGAGAGAGAGAGAGAGAGAGAGGAAGAGAGAGAGAGGAGAGAGAGAGAGAGAGAGAGAGAGAGGGGAGAGAGAGAGAGAGAGTTTGAGAGCTGAAGATGTCTATCTGTAACGGATCTGTATCGTCTGTGGCGATGTCTGTGAGCGAGGTTTCCCAGCCAGCGAATACACTGTAGGGGGCTGCAGAAAAACGGTGTGTGTGTTGGGGGGGGGGGGGGGGGGGTAGAGGGGGAGTTTTGATACTGATGGATGGCGTGGATTTGCTTTTTTTTTTGTCCTGTGAAGGCTTTTGTTTCTTTCATGGCTGTTTTGCTCAGTTTTTGGATACGATTTTTCTCTCTGTCTGTATGGTCTGTCTGTCTTTCTCTGCCTTTGTCTGTCTGTCTCTCTATTTGGATCTCTTTTGTGTTCTCCCTGTCTGTGTCTGTTTCTATGTCTCTGTCTCCGTCTGTCTCTGTCTGTCTGCCTGCCTGTCTGTCTTTGTCTCTGCCTGTCTGTTTGTCTGCATGTATGCCTCTCTGTCTGTCTGTCTGCTGTTTGTCTGTCTGTCTGTCTGCCTTTCTGTCTGTTACCTGATTGTTGCCTGTCTGTCTGTCTGTCTGTCTGCCTGTTTGTCTGTCTGCCTGTCTGCCTGCCTGTCTGTCTGTCTTTTCTGTTTCTCTCTCTCTCTGTCTGTCTGTCTCTCTCTCTCTCTCTCTCTCTCTCTTCTCTCTCTCTCCATTTTGTCTCATGATTTTATATGTTTAACAGAAACCTTTGTAAGTTTTCATTTTGAATCACCACTATTCAGTGATTTTGTTGTATTAATCAAAGGCAAAAACCTGTCGCATCAGGGCCGATATTCTGGAGGAGTGATAGTGATGGTGAGAAAAGGTATGCCTGCTACATTGAAAGGTTGATGTAGTATATAATAATATGGTTGTGCTTAACATTCAAAAGGATCTGTTACAAATTTAATAAAGATGTACTGCAAATTTTTGTCCCTTATATACCCCCATATGATTCTATATTTTGGGATCATCACCAAAATGGTTATGGCATGGGAAAATGCTAGAACAGTGTATATTGGACTTGCAGGAATCGATTGATGATTTTTATGTTCTATTAACTGGTGTTTAAATGCAAGAACAGCTGTGAAAACATTTCTTTTTCTGATGATGAATTGATTGGGAGTTAAATACGTAGATGTTGCAAATGTTTATTCAAACAAATTCACAAGACAACAAACAAATGTGTTTGGCAATCAGCTGCTTGAAATATGTAAAATGTTAATTGCTTAATTTTAAATGGTCTGTGTCAACATGACTTTGATGATGGGTACACATTTATTTCATCCTCAGGAGCCAGCATAGTTGACTATTATATCATGTCTTGTGAATTGTATGCATGGTTTGATATTGTAGCTGTAGACATAAAAAGTACTACGAATCAGATCATCTACCTGTTGTTATGAGGATTGACTTGAAACCAGATGTGCCCAAAACAAATGTTGCACAATCAGAAAAAGAAAAAAATGTGTTGTTGAAAAATTGGGTCTGGAAAGTGATAAAAAAGAAGAATTCATTGAATCATTTAATGCCACACCATGCAGAATAGAATTGTAAGTGCACTAAACCTACTTGACAGTGACATAGATGATGCTCTGGAGCAATTTACACAATGTCTGAATAGGCTAGTAGGTGTATGCCACTAGACGTCATACCTGTCAGAATAAACTGTCAAGGTGGTTCGATGATGAGTGTCGCCAGGCTAAAAAAGAGACCAGAGAGCCTTGAATTTATTTAGGAAAACAAAAGATGAAAACGGCAGACAACTTATGTTACAGCACGAAAAAAATATAGACGTTTATTAAAGACCAAACACCAAACATATAGAAGACAAAAGGTTTAATCTTTGGCAAACAATAGTTCAAATTCAGCTCTGTTCGGAAAGAGCTTCGAAGTATGGGTGTGTAAAAAAAAATAGCATGACAAACAGCATAAAATTACAGAGTGGGTTAACTATTTCAAGGAGATTTTTCAAAGCAATGAAGCTGTATCTAATAACTGCATGCACACAAAAATACATATGTTAGAAGAAAATGACCAGGAATTAAAGGGGAGAGATCACAGAAGAAGAAATAAATGCAGCAATTTATAAACTGAAGTCTTGGCAGGCATGTGGAATTGATGGAATCACTGCAGAAATGCTAAAAAATGGAAGCAGTAAAGGGTAAGACAGTTTATATTTAAACTTTTTAATGCTATCTTAAATAAAGGGTTTGTATATCCACTGCTTTGGTCCAAAGCCATTATTATTCCAATTATAAAAAAGGGGATCCGGAGCTTGTAGATAACTATAGAGGTGTCTCATTACTGAGCATCTTATCTAAATGCTATACTTCTATATTAAACATAGATTATATTCATGGCTAGAAAGTAACCACATGATCTGTGAAAACCAAGCAGGATTTAGAAAAGGGTATTCTACAGTAGATCAGATCTTTAATCTATATTTCTTTTGTCCAAAAGTGCATGTCCAAGAAAGGCAAAAAACTGTATGTTGCTTTTGTGGACTTCAAAAAGCCTTTGACTCGGTTATACATGAGAAACTTTTGAATTGTATCAAAACCCAGGGGGTAAAGGAAAACTCTTTGTTTCATTATCAGCTATGTACAAGTCATTATTTATGTTACGAATAGATAGCCAATTATCAGATTTTTTTGAATGTCCATTAGGAGTCCGACAAGGTTGTGTTCTAAGTCCTACATTGTTTTCAATATTCTTAACCAGCTAGCAAATGATGTGAACGAAAAAGGCAACATGGAGTACAGCTATTTCCTAATTTATGGATATTTTTTATACTGCTGTTTGCAGATGATGTTGCCTATTTTCAACACCCGGGGGTTTGCAACTCAATTAAAAATTTTGAAAGACTGCTGTAATTGATCTCATTAAATTTTTAATATCTAAAAATAAAGTAATGGTATTTTGGAGAGGGGGTTTCTTTTAAAACAGGAACAATTTTTTTGGTATTACAATGGTATTTGGGGTTTGAAGTTGGAATCAGTATTGTAAATTGGTTTTTTGTTTTAAACAAAGTTAGCTGTAAGTTGGGTACAGAACATTTAGTCACTAAAAGGAAAGAAGCGTAGTTAAATTGAACAAAGTTTTTTTAGGTATAAGAAATGACACGTTTGTACTTTTTTCAAGATTTTCGACACTAAGATTCAGCCAATATTGTTGGTATTCATCGGAAATATGGGGAACAAACAGACTAGAGCATATTGAGAAATTCATTTGAGGCCCTGCAAAGTTTTTAGGAGACTGTAAAAACACCAATAAGATGGTTTTTGGCGATTTAGGCATATATCCACTTTATGTCAACTCTGTTTCAAGCACCATAAGTATTGGGATTTTCAAACTATTGCAAAAAGATCAAATAGTACCATATCAAATTACTGCGTGCAGTTAAGTAGACAGCAGTGGTTTAAAAATTGCTGGATTTCAAAAATAAGAGAATTTTGTGTGAAGGCTTTAACATTGTTTGGATGCAGAAAAGTGTCGGGGATGTAAAAGTTTTTAGTTTTGTTTAAACAAGATAGTGGATATGTTTATTCAAGAATGGATGGGACTGTACGAGATAAAGAGAGGTATGAGGTGTTAGATCGTTTAAAAGTATTTTTGTAAGAGAGTAAATTTAAATCTATAGATGTCTACGCTTTGGTAGCAATTACAAAAGCAAGATTTAATGTTTAGCTTTAAAAATAATGGTATAGATTTTAAATGAAATTCCGAGTAAATTTGTCCATTTGTAAAACGAAAATTGAAAATGAAGCCCACTTTCTATTTTAATTTTTACATGTACTCAAACTAAGAGAAACGTTTTTAAGCAAATGTATCATGTACCATTGCCAGAAAATGTTCAAGTAGAAATGAGAGTCAAACTTAGTTTGTCTAGATATATTTTTATTCTATTAAAAAAAAGGAAAACAAAGGGTTTGGGTCAAATGCTTTATTGAAAAACTGTACGTTGATAACTCATATGAATGATTTTTCTTTGACAGCATCTTCTTTCTATGATTTGAAATTTTTGGGTTTATTAGGTTTATAACCTGAAATAGAATAAATGGTTTTTTTTTCTTCTTTATTCAGTCATTGTTACTAACATAATCTTCATATTTTGGTTATGTTAAGTTTGTGTTTTCCGTCTTTTTAATTTTAGTCACAAAACATTCTTGTTTGTGCATTTGCTTGCCAATGTATGGAATGAACCATTGTTCCTCCAAGCCCAACAAATTAAATTTTGGTCCCGGCCCAAAGTCATTAAATCATTTCAGAGTTTTAGAGTTCGAGTTTCTCTCTCTCTCTTTCTCCCCTCTGATTTGTCTACCAAGGTCTATTATACGGCACGCTAAACCGTTCGCTTTTTCGGAAGACTAAACCATTTTGTGTGGTGGAACAGACGAAACATTACAATTTCTGTCTGTCTTTTCTATCTCTGTCTGCGTGTTTTGTTGCGATTATCTGTGCGTATACTCCCGCTGCCGTTTTGTGTATTTGTTTACCTGCAGGCCTGGTGCCTTGTCTTCTCTGTCTCTGTCTTCTTTATGCCCCCATGTTTTTTTTTCTGTCTGACTTCTGTATGTTTTGCCCGTCCCTCTTTGTGTGTCTTTCTTTCTTTCTCTGTATAATATTGTTCTGGGCTGTCTGTTTTTTCGTCTCTGTCTGCCGGGTTTTCTCAAAGTCTTTGTCTGTCTGTCTGTCTTCTGTCTGTCTGTTGTCTTTTTTCTGTCTTGTCTGTCTGTCTGTCTCTCTCTCTCTCTTTCTTCCTCTCTCTTCTTCTTCTCTCTTTCCTTTTCTCTGCCCAGTCTGACCATCCCTAGTCTGTCTTGCGTGTTTTTCTCTATGTGTATCTGTCTCTCTCTCTCTGTTTTAACACCTTTGTTGTGTCTGTCCATTTGCTGTCTGTCTGTCTGTCGTCTTTATCCATCTATCTATCTTTCTTCTATCTATCATTTTATCATCTATCTTCTGTCTGTCTTCTATCTTCATCTTCTATCTATCTATTATCTACTATCTATCTTCTGTCTGTCTTCTGTCTATCTATCTATCTGTCTGTTTTGTCTGTCTATCTATCCCTTATCTTTCTTTTCCTCTTTCTTTTGCCTCTCTCTCTTCTTCTCTTTCTCTTTTCCCTCCCCCCCCCCTCTCCCCCTCTCTCTCTTTATAAATAATTGCTGTGTCTGTCTGTTATTCTCTGTCTCTGTTATCTAACTCCTTCTCTTTCTTTTGCTCTCCTCCCTCCTTTCCCCCCCCCCCCTCTCTGTCTCTCTGTCTCTGTCTTCTCCTGGGTCAATAATCATATGTGCCAGCAGGCAGTAATTCACAACAAAACAAACAGAAAAAGATTGCAGAGAAGTGGGGTGTGTGGTTTTCGGATCAAAGGCACGGTGGGTGTTTTTAAAAAAATGAAAGACAGTGAACTGCGTTAAACATTGGTGTCTCTTTTACGGTGGAGGCAGACGAGAGAGAGAGGCAGGAAAAGAGAATAGAGACAAGGTCGAGAGGCAGAGAGAAGAAAGAGCGGGGGACGACGAGGAATGGGAAAAGAAAAAGAGACAGAGAGAAAGATAATCTAGAATGTTTGGGAGCGGGGCGACTTAAAGCTTTTTCCACGGGACAGTGAGTTGGGACAAAACAGCAATTCAGAAAGTTTTGACTTCAATACATGTGCAAGCGCAATTACAATGATCATAAACTGCACGTCACACTCTTTGGCTTTCTGTAAGAGAGAGCGACAGAGACGACCCGAGACAGAGAAAGGCAAACAGACGACAGACAGAGAAATGACGGAGAAAGGGAGGAAGGAATAATACACAATGATTGAGGGATGGTAGGTGAACGCTCTTTACATGCGGACAGACAGGGGGCTGGGGGCAGCACAAACCCAAACCACAAACAGGGTTGACTCTAGGGCATGTGCAAGACAGTGGTCATCTATCCCATCATTATCGCATTCCCATGCCGGCCAGGCAGACAGACAGACAGATAGACAGACAAGACAGACAGACAGACAGAGGTAGAGAGAGAGGGGGGGAAAAGAGAAGGGAGAGAGAGGGGTGAGAGACAGGAAGAGAGAGAGAGGGGGGGAGGAGGGGACAGACAGACAGACCGACAGACAGACGGATATAGAGAGACAGACAGACAGACAGACAGAAAGAGACAGACAGATAGGACAGATAGAGATAAAGATAGGAGGGAGACGAGAAAGCGACAAAGAAACAGATAGACAGTGAGAGACAGAGAGACAAAGTAGATGTCCAGCATCCATTCTGCCATTTAAAGAGAAATGTTTCTTTCCCCCAAGCTGAACTTGTCAAGGCCACACGGTCTAAAACATTCAGGACAAGTCCCCAATGACTCCTGAAGGAGTTAAGGAAAGGGAAGTCAGGGTGATGAAGCGAAATGCCCACAGTCATGTAAAACACGGTCAGCTGTAGCGTGTTTGTGGCCGTTGTATTGGCCACTTAGCGTTCTTCGCTGTACATCTGTGTCCCTTAGGGCAACATCAGTATGGACATGGAGGCAGCCACAATCGGTCTGTGGGGAGTTTGGGACCAAAGGTGAAGGCCAGAGTCTCTGGCTTTGGGCTGGCATCACCGAATAATGGCAGCCCACTCCATCTGTGGGTCTGAAGCAGGGCAGGGGTCTGGCCCGTCACAAAAACCAGTACAGAAACAAAGGTAGCTATATTCTGTCTGCGGGCTGATGCAAGATAGGTCGGCATTGCGGAACACCAGAAAAGGAAACAAAGACAGCCACACTTGTGGGATGGAGCAGGGCAGTGTCCGGCATTGTCAGCATCATCTAGTAAGGAATGATAGGCAGCCACACTCCGTCTGTGCTCAGTCAGTAAAATCCAGATAAGAAATAAAAGCATCCACTCTCTGTTTGTGGGCTGGGGAAGGGCAATAATCATATGGTAGTGTCAGCATCATCCAGTATGGAAACAAAGGCAGTCACACTCCGTCTGGGGGGTTTGAGCAAGGCAGACAGTATGTGTCATTGTCAGCATCACTGATTCTATCATTATCCTTTCCGCTTCACAGACTTTGGCCACAAGACACAGGCACCCCTCAGACATAGTCATCCCTCTGCCTTCCCTTCCTTCTGTCTGTCTGTCTGTCCTTGTCTGTCCTTGTCTGTCCTTGTCTGTCTGTCTCTGTCTGTCTCTGTCTGTCTGCCTCTCTCTTCTCTCTCTCTCTCTCTCTCTCTCTCTCTCTCTCTTTCACGCCACACATAACCACGCACACACACATACATGCACACCACACTCTCCTCTCACCAAAAGTATAGGGGTTTGGGGTTTTTTTGTTTTTTTAGATCTTTGGGGATGGTCAGTTTTCTACCGTCACGTTAATTTTATGTTGTATTTACTTTTTTTTTATCTATTTTTTTTCTTTATGCCATTTTAAATCCGACCGATTTTGTGGTGAAATTCGGGTGAGCACTGGGGTGAGCGTGTCGCCAAAGAGTACGCCCCCTTTTTTTTTCTTTTTTCCCTGTCCAATGATTTGTTTCCTTCGGATTTGCTTTCTAAAAAATTTTTAGGACAACTCTCTTGTTCCCTTTGGGTTTGTTTACATGCGCAAAATTTTTTTTTTAAACATGGGCCCTCGGTTTATCGTTTCATCCAAAGATTGCACCAGCACTATCAGGTCTAATGGATGGGGGGAAAAGGGTTTTGGGCCCAAAAAGGGATTCAACCACCGCCATTCCGACCCGGACTTTTCGCTTTCTAGATAGGCGCGTTCCCCTGCCACCGAAACCACCCCCAATCCCCCCGCTAGTTGTACATTGAAGTTTCCTGGGGGGGAGAAGGGCAGGGAGGACAACCACCCAAAACCGCAATGACCCAACTTGCTTCCCCGGGCCAAAGACGACCCCCCCCAAAATTTAGGAAGGGACCCCCCCAAAAAGGTTTGGGGAGCACAACGAGGGGTTTGTGTTTTGGGGTATACAGACCCTCCCTTCCCCATTTGTCCCAGTTTTCCTACATGCAGCCCCCTCGCCCCCCCCCCCCCCCCTCCCGTATTCTAAAATTCCCTTATGCTTTTCGTTTGATTTTCCCTTTTTTTATTTACCAATATATTTGAAGGCAGGTTTCTTCTCTAAAAGCCTCTACGCAGTTTGGTGTTTTTTTTTTCCCCCCTTTTTTTTTTTGTTTTTTTTCCTTCCCTTTTTTTTCTTGTTTTCTTGAATTTTGCTCTTCTCCTTGTTGTTGTTGTTTGTTTTTGTTTTTTTCTTCTTCTTCTTTTCTTCTTCTTCGTCTTTTTTCTTTTTCAACCCCATCATCTTTTCATCACCACCCTCTTTCTTCTCGCTCTTCCTCGTGTTTCCCTTTTCCCCTCCCCCTTTCTTCCACCGTCCCCCCTCCCCCTTTTCCCTCCCCCTTTTTCTTTCCCCCTTTTCCCCTCTGTCCCTCCTCCCTTTTCCCCCTTTCCGACCCCTCCTTTTTATTTCCTTTACTCCACCCTTTTCCCCCTCCCTCCCTCCCCCCCCCTTCCCCTGCTCCTTTTCCATCTCTTCTCCTCTTTTTTCCTCCTCCTTTTCTCCTTCCTTCTCCCCCCCTTCCCTTTTCCTTTCCCTCCCCCCCTCCTCTCTTCGTCGTCCTCCTCCTCCCCCATGCGTATGTGGGCCAGTAAAAAACAGACTCCTGCGATGCTTGTGGATGTGACACGGTTTTTCCCGTCGTTTGGGCAGAAATACAAAACCACCCTGTCAAAACTGTCGTCTTGCAATGCTCGTCATTACGGGTTGGAAATCTGAAAAGAAACCCGGGAAAATAACAAAGGTGAAAAAAAAATGCCCGGACTTGGAAGAGCAAAACGAAAACCACAAGACGTAAAATCACGGGAGGACTCAGTCTGTCCCTTTTTATTCATGCGCACTTTTCGATTTGTTGGTTTTGGGTTTTTTGGATTGGTTCGATTTTTTTGGGGAAGATGGGACTTTCGAGGAGAGAAAAAAGGAGAGAGAGGGGGGGGGGGAGAGAGGGAGGGAGGGAGAGACGGAGAGAGAGGAGAGGGGGGAGAGAGACGGAGAGAGAGGGAGGAGAGACACACAAGAGGGAGAGAGAAGGGAGGAAAAAGAGAGGAGGTAGATAGAGGGGGAGCACAGAGAAGACACAGAGGGGCGCGATAGAAAAAGAGGCAAAGAACAGAACCAGGAGAGAGAGGAACGACGGAGAACGGCCCGAGATGGGAAAGACAACAAAAGAGAGACAGACAAGGAGGGAAGCCCTTTTTTCATAGAATCTATTTCTGGAGAGGAGGGGTTTGAGGAGAGGAGAGAAGAGAGAGAGAGAGAGAGAGAGAGAGAGAAAGAGAAAGACACAGACGACAGACAGAGACAGAGCAGACAGACAGACTAGACAGAACACAGACAGACAGAGACAGAGCTGTGTCATCACAATCATAATTTCTGGGAGTGTTGGTGTCATCCGTTATGTCTGGCACAAGAGTCTGTGTGTGACAAACAAACAGGATGTGGGACATAGGGGATGGTGGTGGTATGATGATAGGGGGGGGGGGGGGGGCAGGGATAGCCTAGTGGTTAGAACATTGCGCTCGCAATCTGACGACCCGGGTTCGATTCCCGTTCAAGGGGATATTTTCCCCTGGAGTTAACATCATTACAGACTCCACTCTCCCCAAAAGTCCTTCGGATGAGACTATAAACCAAGGTCCCGTGTACAAACGCACGCAGAACATTTCGGAAGAGTAGGCCATCGTGTGCCGCTGGGAACATATGACAGAATTTACAAAACCGCATACACACGGGGACTCGATGTGAAAAAGCACATAAGCGCTTATTCCATTATCCTCGATTATAAAATAAATAAATAAATATAGTGTGTGTGTGTGTGTGTGGACAGATAGGGCGTTTTTTTGGGGGGGAGGGGGAGGAGCACATTCGACACAGCAACGAACTGTAGAAGCCATGGCTACACATCAGAAAAGATAAATCAGTGATACCCTAGAGCCAAACCAACAAACACTGGAGCAAGTAAGTTAGAAATACGCATATGGTCGATGTGTTTATTGTGAAACAGAATGGGAAGAACAGACATAGAGAGGGACATGGAGGGTGGGGAAGGGAGGGCGGTACGTTTGGCATGTGGGTGTGGGTGTGGGTGCGTGTGTGGGTGTGTGGGTGTGGGTGTGGATGTGTGGTGTGGGGGTGTGGGTGGGTGTGGGTGGGTGGGTGGGTGGGTGTGGTGTGTGTTGTGGGGGGGGGGGGGTGTATGTGTGTGTAATTGTGGTGTGCGTGTGTGCGTGTGTGTGTGTGTGTGTCCATGAGTGTGTGTGTATGTGTGTGTGTGGGGGGGGGGTAGGGGTGTGTGGGTAGGGGGGTGGATGGGTGTTGGTGTGGATTGTGTGTGTGGGGAGGGGGGGGTGGTGGTGTATGTGTGTGTGTGGGCGGGGGTGGGGGTGAGGTGGTGGGGGGAGGGGTGTAATGTGTGTGTGTTGGGGGGAGTGTATGCGTGTGTGTTTATGTGTGTGCGTGTGTGCGTGTGTGTGTGTGTCTCCGTGAGTGTGTGTGTGTGTGTTTGTGTGTGCGTGTGTGTGGGTGGGTGTGGGTGTGGGGGTGGGTGTGTGTGTATGTGTGTGTGGGGGTGGGTTGGGTGTGTGGGATGAGTGGGGTGGGGGGGAGGGTGTATGTGTGTGTGTGTGTGGGCGGGGTGGGGGGTGGGAGGTGGGGGGAGGGGGTATGTGTGTGTGTTTATTGTGTGCGTGTGTGTGTGTGTCGTGTGTGTTGGTGGTGTGTGTGTGTGTGGTGGTGTGTATGTGGCTTTTGTGTGTGAACTAGTCTCATCACAAGAACATGGACAGAAGACAAAAAGTTTAACAACAGAAATGCGCAGATTCACGTAATAAACAAAAATAATAAAAAAAAAGCTTGGGAATAATCTAGCTTAGTAGTGGTATCAAACGCTTTAACCCCAGGGTTTTAAAAGTATGGTATTAATAATTTATATAAATTATATTTTATATATATATATAATATGTATTTTTATATTATATTTGTATATAAAATTAAAATATTATATACATATAGTAAAAATTTACATCTCCCATGTTACGCAAAATGAGGAAAATTCAAAAATACATACTCCAAAGCGTTGAGATTACTTAACAAAAAAACAAGCTACAAACAACAACAACAACAACGAGAGTATTTCCCGGGGTATATGGGTTTTTGAAGTAACGTACTGTGAAAATTTGTGAGATTCATGTCCTTGTTTGTGCATTTCAATTATTTGAAAATAAAAAATTTTTTAGGTTCATTCCTAAATTTTTTGAGAAAAAAAAGCATTTATCCCTTTGTGTATTCCCAAAACCTGAAAAAAAACTACGCACACAAACTAACACCACCCCCTAGCACCACACACACACACCACCCCACACCAACAACCCACAACACAACAACCCAAAACACACAACCCCTCTTCTCTCTCTTTTCCTCTCTCTCTCTCTCTCTCTCTCTCTTTCTCTTTCTCTCTCTTCTCTTCTCTCTCTTCTCTTCTCTCTCTCTCTCTCTCTCTCTCTCCCACACACACACAACACCACACACACACAAATTTATTTTTTTCAGAAACCCCAAAGACAAATATAAAAAAAAACTCCTTGACATTTTTTAAACTGGAAAACGAATTTTGTGTCCAAAAAACCCCAAAAACCCCTTTTTTACGTCTTTCAGACAAAAATATTTGATGAAAAGCAAAATGCTTTTTAACTATGCCCCTCCCGGGTAAGGTAGCACTACAAATTTATAATTACTATGAACGCTCTGAGGCGACACAGCGTACACAGAGCATTCACGGAGTTTGCACACTTTGCCCCTTGTCCTCTACTGCCCCAGGGTGTCTGACTAAACAAAACCCGAATTCCGTCAAAAAAAACAACACTGGGAGAGAGAAATTAAAAACTTTTTGCAAAATTCAAAAAAAATAGGGATTTTGCTCTACTTTTTTACCGGTAAAAGTTCCCAAAAAATTTTGGTTTAAAAGGTGTGTTCGCCACTAAAATGTAAGGTTGCGTTTGTTTATGTGTTTATTTTTTTGTTTGTGTTTTTTTTTTTTTCTTTCTTTCTTTCTTTTTCTTTATGGCTTGGTTGAATTTTCCCCGGATCTGTTTGCTACTTCTTTGCAAAAAAAAACAAAAGGGAAAGCAATTTAGTATATTTTCTTATGGATGAGGGTGGTATGAGATGTTGGGGCAACACCAACTTTGGCTATAGCAGATTCCCCCAATCGAAAACTGACTTGACCATCGATTTAAAATACGCCTTTTTTTTCGTGTTTTCTTTTTTCTGCATCCCCGTTCTTTTTGTTGTTTTTGTTGTTGTTTGTTGTTTTTTTGTTGTTCGGTCGTTTTGTTTTTGTTCTTTTCTTCTTCGCATTTTTTCGCAATTTTTCGCAATTCTTCTTCTTTGTCTTTTTTTTCTTTTCTTCTTCTTCTTCTTCTTCTTTTCTTTTTCTTCTTCTTTTTTCTTCTTTTTCCTTTTTTTTTCTTCTCTTCTTCTTCGCAAAACTTCTTCTTCTGCTTTTTCCGTTTTGTTTGTTTTCTTTTTTTTCTTTTTTTCTTCCCTTCTTCTTTTATATGTACCTGTCACTTTTACCACGTTTTTTTACCACCCTTTTGCTATTCTCGATCCTTTTCTAAAAAGCGGTATTCAGACTAAAATGAACATCGTTTTTCCCTTTAAAAAAAATAAAAAAATTTATCAATATCCTGTTCCAGACAAAACTGGGTTGTGTGGAAAAAAAATAACAGTTGTTGTCCTTTTCAACGTTCTTCCTCTCTAAATCCTTTTCCTCCACTAACCCCCCCCCCCCCCCCTACCACCCCTCTCTCCTCCAACTCAACCCTACCCCCCCTCGGGTTTCCCCTATCCACCCCCCCCCCCTCCCCCTCCCTCCCTTCTTTTCGTTTTTGGATCCCCCCTACGTTGTCGTTCTTTAAGTGCAACGTCTTTGTGTCTTTGCCATGGCTTTTTGGGCGGGGGGGAAAAAAAGAAAAAACAGAGGGGGGAAAAAAATGTAGAAAGTGTTGTGTTTTAAGAAGCTTTTTTTGATATTTGGGATGGTGAGTGGTGAGTGAGGTTTTTTGGTGTGTGTGTGTGTGTGTGTGTGTTGTGTGTGTGTTTTGTGTGTGGTTTTGTGGTGTGTGTGTGTGTGGGTTTGGTGTGGTGGTACAAGCAGCGCAGCGCAGCGCAGCAGAGCAGATAGTTGTAGGGGGAGTAGTTGTATAGAATGTAAAGTAGTAGTGGGGTTTGTTTTGGTTTGTAGTATGTATGGGGGTAGTAGAAGTAATTATTGTGTAGTAGTAGTAGTGTGGTAGTAGTGTATGTAGTAGTGTGTGTGTGGGAGAGGTGTGTTAGTGAAAGTGGGGTGTAAGTGGTATGGTGTGGGTGAGTGACGTGTGTTTGTGGCGTGTGTGTGTGCATTTTCTTCCCCGTTTTACATTATTTAGAAAGAGAAAAATTTTTTATTCCAGATTTTGGCAGGAAAATTCACAATTGTTCTTTTAGTTTTCCCTTTTTTTCGTTTATTTTGCCCCTTCATTCACAAATGTTTTCTTGTCCTTTTATTATTCCCCAATTTCCCCCTTCGACTTTTACCAAAACAAAAAAGAAAAGAAATACAAAACGTGTTTTAAATTTTTTTTTCATTTTGGGCTTTTTTTTTTTTTTAAATTTCTTACGTCCCCCTT
>CM054143.1:174874-189513 GCA_028751875.1 Rapana venosa | reverse complement strand
GGGTGGGGGGGGGGGGGGGGGGGGGGGGGGGGGGGGGCGGGGGGGGGGGGGGGGTGGGGGGGGGGGGGGGGGGGGGGGGGGGGGGGGTGGGGGGGGGGGGGGGGGGGTAGGGCGGGGTGGGGGGGGGGTGCGGGGGGGGGGGGGGGGGGGGGCGGGGGGGCGGTGGAGGGAAGGGGGGGGGGGGGGGCGGGGGGGGGGGGGGGGGTGGGTGTGGGGGGGGGAGGGGGGGGGGGGGGGGGCGGTGGGGCGGGCTGGGGGTGGGGGGGGGGCGGGGGGGGGGGGGGGGCGGGGGGGGGGGGAGGGGGGGGGGGGGGGGGGGGTGGGGGGGGGGGGGGGGGTGGCGGGGGGGGGGGGGGGGGGGGGGGGGGGGGGGGGGGGGGGGGGGGGGGGGGGGGGGGGGGGGGGGGGGGGGGGGGCGGGGGGGGGCGGGGGGGGGGGGGGGGGGGGGGGGGGGGGGGGGGGGGGGGGGGGGGGGGGGGGGGGGGGGGGGGTGGGATAGGGGGGGGGGGGGGGGGGGCGGGTGGGGGGGGGTCGGGGGGGGGGGGGGGGGCGGGGGGGCGGGGGGGGGGGGGGGGGGGGGGCGGGGGGGGGGTGGGGGGGGGGGGGGGGGGGGGGGGGGGGGGGCGGGGGGGGGGGGGGGGGGGCGGGGGGGGGGGGGGGGGGGGGGGGGGGGGGAGGGGTGGGGGTGGGGGTGGGGGGGGGGGGGGGGGGGGGGGGAGGGCCACGGGGGGGGGGGCGGGGGGGGGGGGGGGGGGGAGGGGGGGGGGGGGGGGGGGGGGGGGGGGGGGGGGGGGGGGGGGGGGGGGGGGGGGGGGTAGGGGGGGGAGGGGGGGGGGGGGGGGTGGGGGGGGTAGGGGGGGGGGGGGGGAGGGGGGGGGGGGGGGGGGGGGGGGGGGGTGGGGGGGGGGGGGGGGGGGGGGGGGGGGGGGGGGGGGGGGGGGGGGGGGGGGGGGGGGGGGGGGGGGGGGGGGGGGGGGGGGGGGGGGTGGGGGGGGGGGGGGGGGGGGGGGGGGGGGGGGCGGGGGGGGGGGGGGGGGGGGGGGGGCGGGGGGGGGGGGGGGGGGGGGGGGGGGGGGGGGGGGGGGGGAGGGGGGGGGGGGGGGGGGGGGGGGGGGGGGGGGGGGGGGGGGGGGGGGGGGGGCGGGGGGGGGGGGGGCGGGGGGGGGGGGGGGGGGGGGGGGTGGGGGGGGGGGGGGGGGGGGGGTGGGGGGGGGGGGGGAGGGGGGGGGGGGGGGGGGGGGGGGGGGGGGGGGGGGGGGGGGGTAGGGGGGGGGGGGGGAGGGGGGGGGGCGGGGGGGGGAGGGGGGGGGGGGGGGGGGGGGGGGGGGGGGGGGGGGAGGAGGAGGGGGTGTGTGGGGTGTCGTGGATGGGGGTGTTGTCCATAACCTATGGTGGGTGTTAGGGGAGCGTTAGGCTAATCAGAGACCTCAGCTTCTCAGGGGGCCAGCATATTGAGGGGCAGCGGCGCCCAATCTCCTCTCCCTCGCTGCTTTAACCTTCCTGACCCCTAATAAAGAGGGGAAGGTTACCATTACAGCCCACACTAGAGCTTGACAAGTAGGGGGGCAAAAAAGATGTTTGGGGGGTGGATTTGTGTGTAGTCTTCACCCCCCCCCCCCCCCCCCCCCCCCCCCCCCCCCCATGCATATTGTCTGTCTGTTTCTGTGTGTTTCTTTTTGGTCTGTGTATCTGTCCAATCTGATCAATTTGTTTGTCTCCTTCCTTGCTCCTATCAGTTTTCCTCGGCTTAAACAGATATGTCACTGTCACATATTATATATATAGATATATGGTGAACTCAATTCCTATGAATTTTTGAAAAACAATATGTTTTATTAGGACTGCACACCACACACACACACACACACACACCATGGTATACGTGCATGTATGCAAGCACATATGCACACACACAACTCTGTACCATTAAAAAATTTTTAATTGACTTTGAAAATCTTACTTTCACACAAACCAAAACCCCCCAAAAAAAAGCACCACCATCTTTTTTTTTACCCCCTACTGTCAAAAGCTCTGTGTGAGCGTTGAGATTTAGATGGGTTTTACTTGCCCCTCTTTAATAGGGTCAGGGGAAGGGTATTAAAGCCAAACGAGGGTGAGAGAGGAGATGGGCACTGCCGCCCTCAAATACGCTGGGGACCCGAGACAATCTGAGGGTCTCTGATACCTCGCTCCCCTACGACCACATAGGTTATGGGGAACACAACCTTTAGTGTAGGTAAAGGTAAGGTGTTTCCATTAATCCTATGCGCGTTTTTTCCGCTGTTTTTTTTTTCGCAGCGCCTGGGGTAGCCGAAGGCGCCCCCCCCCGTCAGAGACCTCAGCTGCTCCAGGGGCCCAGGCAGTTTATTGAGGGCGGCGCCCATCTCCCTCTCCTCGCTGCTTTTTACCTTCCCGACCTTAAGGGGCCTAGGTACCCATTATTTTTACCAGTGGGATGTGATGGGGGTGGAACTGAGGGGGAGGAACTGTACTGAAGCAAGGGCCGTGGCCCGCTCTAACGGTCGGTCAACCCATTCCAACTTGGTATACCACCACGCTCTCGACACAACCGCCCGCTGCTTAACTTGGCTGGGTAGGGGGAAAGAAAAAGGGGAAGAAAAAAAAAAAAGCGAGGGCTCTGCTCCCCTCCGACCCACTGAGCTGCTTATCCCGTCCCCTTGTACCTTTTTTTTTTATTTTAACCAGTTGAACCAATAACCATTCTACTCTCTCTCGTTATGACCCCCCCCCCCCCCCCCCCTCCTTTTCCTTTTCCTTTGTTTTGAATTTTTTTTTTACAGAAGGCGGAAGTAAGTACATCTTTCACGGATAGGAGGATACCTGGAAGCGCCAGCGAGTCTACGGGCAAACACACCACGGCGGAAGGGATCGGCTATTGGTATGACGTGGGATGTGGGAAGTGGGTTTGTGGGGGGAGGGGAGGGGGGGGGGGGGGGGGGGGGGGGACCCCCCCCCAAGATGATGTTGAACGGGGTGGAGAGAGGGATGGGGTTGGGTGTGGGCGGAAGGGGGGGGGGTGGGAGGAGGTGGAGGAAAGAAGCTGCTGCACCCGGTTCAGGGGGCTCCTGGCTACGAGGGCGGGGTGGCCTAGTTCCCCTCACAACAAACCAGTAGTCCCCCACTGGAAGGGGTCTGTTGCTACGTTCTGTGGTCCAACGGTCAACTACCAGGGCCAGTTTGTGGAGAACAGGTTCGAAATCTGTCTGGTAGTGGGGGTGTTGTTGATTGGTGAATTTGGTGTTGGTTTGTATTAGTATATTTTGTTTATCGATAGATGTTTTAATGTAGTATTTATTTGTTTAAATTATTTTATATTTTTTTTTTTCCCCATTTTTTTTTGGGGGGGCGGGGGGGGGCTGGGGGGGTTTAGGGGGGGGGTTTGGGAGGGGGGGGGGGGGGGAGGGGGTGTTATGATATGGGGGTGGGTGGGTGAGGGGGGGTGTGGGGGTGGGGGGGTAAGGTATGGTGGGTTGGGGTAGCGGGGGGTGGTGGTGGTGGGTGGTTTTTTGGGGGTGGGTGGGGGGGTGGGAAGGTGGGGGGGGGGTGGGTGGGTGGGTTGTGGTTGGGGGTGGCGGGGGTGGGGGGGGGGGGTCACGGGGGGGGGTGGGTTGTGGGGTGGGGGAGTTGGGGGGGTGGGGTTGGGGTGGGGGTTGGGGGGGGGGGGGGGGTATTGAGTGGGTTGCTGGGGGTTGGGTGGGTTGCTTTGGGGTTGGGTGGGCGGGGGTAGGGGCGGGGGGTTTGGTTGGGGGTGGGTTTTGGTTTAGGGGGTTGGGGGGGTTGGTTGGGTGGGGGGGGGGTGGGGAGTGGGGGGTTGGGGGGGGGGGGGTGTGGGAGGGTTGGTGGGGTTGTGTTGGGTTTGGGTTGGGGGACTGGTGTGGGTGTGGGGGTGGTGGGGTGTGTTGGGATTCGTTGTGTTGTGGGGGGGCGGTTGGGTTCTGGTGGGGTGGTAGGGGTTGGTGGGGGGAGGGTTGGGGGGGTTGTGGGGGTGCGTGTTGGGGGGTGGTTGGTTGGTGGTTGGAGTGGGGTTGTGTGGTTTGTGGGATGGGGGGGGGGGGGGTTGGGGTTGGGGGTGGGGGCGGTGGGGTGTTTGGGTTGGAGTGGTTTGGATGAGGTTGTGGGGGGGGTTGTGGTTGGGGGGGGGGTGCGGGGGAGGGGGTGGGGTGAGGGGTGGTTGGGCGGGGTGGGGGGAAGGTGGGGGGGTTTGGGTGGGTCGGGGGGGGTTGGTAGGGGGGGTGGGGGGCGGGTGGTGGGGGGGTTGGTGCGGGTGGTTGGGGGGGGGGGTTGGGGGGGGGTTGGGGGTTGGGTTGGGGGGGGGGGGGGGTTTGGGTTGGGGGGGTTGGGGTGGGGGGTTGGTTGGGGTGTTGGGGGGTGGGGGGGGGGGGGGGGTTGGAGACGGGTTGGGGGGTGTGGTGGGTTGGTGGGGTTTGGGGGGGGGGGGTTATGGTGGTTTGGTGGTGTGTAGTTGGGCGGTTTGGGGTGTTGGGGTTGGGTTTAGGGGCGGGGGAGGGGGGGGTTGGGGGGTTGGGGTTGGGGGGGGGGGGGTTGGGTTGTTTGGTGGTTGTTGGGGGGGGGGGGGTTGGGGTTTTTTGTGTTGGGTTGGTTGGGTGTTGGTGGGTTGGGGTTGGTTTTGGTTGGGCGGGGGGGTTGGGGGAGGGGGGGTGGGGGGGGGGTTGGGGGGGTTGAGTGAGGTTTTGGGGGGTTGGTTGGGGGGTGGGGGGTGTTTGGGGGGGGGGGGTATTTGGGGTTTTGGTGTGGTTTTTGGGGGTTGGGGGGGGTGTCGGTGTGGGGGGGGAGGGGGGGGGTGGGGGGGGGGGGGACGTTTGGGTTGGGGGGGGGGTGGTGGTTGCGTTGGTGGTGTGGGTGGAGGTTGGGGTGGGGGGTTGGGGGGCGTTTACAGGGTGGTGGTTTTGTGTTGGGGGTGGGGGGGGTTTGGGGGGGTTGGTGGGTCGGGGTCTGTGGGGGGTGTGGTGGGTTGTTTGGAGTGGGGTTGGGGGGTTTGCGGGGTTGGTGTGGGGGGGGGGTTTCGGTGGGGGGGGGGTGGGGGGGGTTATGGGTTGGGGGTTGGGGGGTGGTTGTGGTTTCGGGGTGGGTGTTTGGGGGGGGGTTGGGGTTGGGGGTGGGGTGGGGGGGTTGGGGTGGTGGGGGGTTGGTTGGTTGGGGCCGGCGGTTGGGGGGGGGGGTTGTTGGGGGGGTGGGGTGGGTGGGGGTGGGTGGTGGTGAGAGTGGGGTGTGGGGAGGGGGTTGGGGTGGTTGGGTTTGTGGGGTTGTGCGGAGCGGTGGGGGGCGTTAGGGGGTGGGGGGGCGCGGGTGGGTTTTTTGGGGGTTGGGGGGTGGTGGGGGTGGGTGCGGGGGTGGTGGGGGTGGGGGGGGGGGGGGGGGGTCGGGGGGTGGGGTGGGGTTGTGGTGGTGGTGTGGGTGCGGTTTGGTGGTTTCGGTGGGTGGGGGGGGGTGTGGGGGAGTGGGGCGTTGGGTGGGGGGGGGTGGGGGTCGGGGAGGTGGGGTTGGTTGGAGGGTTGTTGGGTTTTGGGGGAGTGGGTGGGGGGTAGGGGGGTGGGTGGAGGGGTTGCGGTGGGGGGGGGGGTTGGTGGGGGTGGTGTTTGGCGGGTGGAGTGTTGGGAAGGGGGTTGGGTGGGGGGGTGGGCGGTGGGGAGTGGTGGGGTGGGGTGGGTGGGGGTGGTGGTGTGGGTCCGTTTGGTGGGTTGTGGCGGGGTTGGGGTTGGGGTTGGTTGTGGGGGGGGGAGTTGGGTGGGTTTGGGGTGGTTTGGTTGCGGTTGTTGCAGGGTTGTGTGGGGGGGGGGAGTGGGTGTTGTGGGGGGGGGGTTCGGTGAGGGGGGGGGTGTCTGTCGTGTTTGGGTTCGGGGTTGTTTGTTGGTTTGGGTTGGTGTCTTGGGGTGTGGTGTCGGGTTCGGCGGGAAGTTGGTGGGTTGAGCGGGGTGGGGGGTTGTTTGGAGCGTTGTGTGGTGGGGGGGCGGGTTGTTGTGGTGGGTGTGGTGTAGAGTTGGTGGGGGGTGGGTTGGGGGGGGGGGGCGTGGTTGGGGTTGGGTGGGTTTGGAGGTGGGGTTGGAGGGGTTGGGGCGTTGTGTTGAGTTGTGGGAATGGGGGAGTTGGGGTGTTGGGGTGGGGGGGTTGTGGTGGGGGTGTTGTGGTTTGCGGGTTGCGGGGGGGTAGGGTTGTGGGTTGGGGCGTGGGGTTGGGGGGTGGGGGGTTAGTTCGGAGGTTATGGTGGTGGTTGGTTTCGGTGGTGTGGAGGGGTTGGGGGTTTGGGGGGGGTCAGGAGGTGGGGGTTGGGGGGGTGGTGGGGGGTGGGGGGTGGGGGGTCGGGTGGGGGGGGGGTTGGTGGTCGAGGGGTGGTGGGTGGGAGGTTGGGTTGAGGGGTTGGTGGGCGGGGGTGGGTGGGTTGGGGGTTGGGGGGAGGGGGGGGCGGTGTGTGGAGGGGTGTCGTGGGGTGGGGGGGGTGTGGTTGAGGGGGGGGGGGTGGGGGGGGGGGTGGGCGTTTGTGGGGGGGGGGGGTGTAGTGTGTGTGTGTGTTGTGGGTGTGTGTGGTGGGGGTGGTGGTGGGGGGGGGGGGGGAGGGGGTGTGCGTTTGTGTGGGATGGAGGGAAGGGGTGTATGGGGACGTGATGGAAGACAGGATGGAGTGACTAGGAGAGGTGAGAGGGAGGGTGAGGGAGTGAGAGAGAAGGTTTAGGTAGTGTGGTATGTGTAGTGGGGGTGTGTGTGTGTGTGTGTAGGGTGGGGGGGTGGGTGGGGTATGAGAAGGGTATGTGTGGTGTGTGTGAGAGAGGGGGGGGGGTAGGGTTAGGGTGTGTGTGTGGTGTGCTGTGTGTGTGTGTGTGTGGTGTGGAGAGACAATCAGACAGATAGGACGGACAGACAGACACATAGACATTGGTTTGAGCTGAAAAAGAAAATCATTACATGATGTTGCTTTTTTTGGGAGGGGATAACTCATTTTATGCTATTAGCGCTAAGCTTTATGTGTCAGCGCTTAACGGCAGCATAACACAACATGTGTGTGTGTGTGTGCGTGTGTGTGTGTGTGCATGCAATTTTTTTTGCATACTTGTGTTGTGTTTGTGTGTGTGTGTGTGTTTGTGTGATGTGTTTGTATGTTTTGTGGTGTTCTTGTATTTATCGTCTGTTTTCACTATAAATGATATTTTGTGTGTGTGTGCGTGTGTGCTGTGTGTGTGTGCGCACACATGCATGCATACATGTGTGTGTTTGTGTGCATGGCATGTGTGTGCTTGCCTGTGTTGCATGCGTGCGTGCATGTGTGTGTGTATGCAATGAATGCTGCCTGTGTGCATGAATGTGCGATGCATGCTTGCCTTGTGTGCGTGCATGTGTGGTGTGCATGGAACAGATTGGAAGGATTGAGGGTCAGTTCACAGACCACAAAAGGTATCGCAGCAGTGGACAGGCATGTTTCCGTACAAGGCAGCACGGGACTTCGCTTCAGGCTCAACATGGGATAGACACACCCTGCGTCATCCTGTGTTTTATTGGGTTTTTGTCATTTAACTTTATAGATATTTTTCTTTGAAAAAAACAACAACCTTCTTCTATCGTTCAGTTCTAGGCCTTGCCCGTAGCTTTCTGTTCTCTTCCCTCCATTTTGACGAGAAAACACTAAAAATCAAACTGAATGTCAAATGTTCTTCGGAGGAGAATGTAGTAGTATAAAAGCTGAGGATCCTGTGTGTGCGAATGCATGCAGGAAAATCTTGCACGCAGGTTAAAAACCTAATTGTGACTTTTGGTGAAGGGAAGATCATGGCATGCCGAAAGGATCGTGGTTGCTCGCGACTCTCGCACACTTGGATTTTGTAAAAAAAATAAAAAATAGAAAAGCAAATGCATGCACATGGGGTGTGTGTCAAGTTTAGACATCATTCCCTAAGTTGGGAGTGCGGTTACCAAAATGGTCGGCTTTCGGGGTGGGGTGGGGGAAGGGGGGGGGTGAGTGCGTGACAGTCACATATATTAAGTAAAAAATCCTTTACTTTTTGACAATATCTGAGCGCTAGCTAAGGAATTATATTAATATGAGAGAGATCTTTCTCAGTGCTCATGTGTAATTGCGTTGCGCCTTTATGTAACTTAACTATCGCAGGTATCGATAATCATTCACCTGGTGAATTTTCTCCCCTTGTTTTTTATCCCCCGCCCCCCCCCCCTCCTGCTCCTGGTTTTTTTTCTGTTTCATGAGAGTTAGTAAAAGAAAAAAACAATCACCAGAAAATAGCGGTGAAATTTAAAGACGGGTTGTCAAAGTCAATGTGTCTGTTGCGTTGTGAAAGGTGTAAAAATGATTTCTTTGACACCCTCAAGTTTGTGGAAAGATGCCTAGAAAATGTGGTCGTTTCTTTAATATGTCAGTGGTGAGTACGTTCCCTGGTCAATGTCCATCATTTTTGTACCGCATCATATGAAAACGTGGAAAACATATCAGCAGATATTGAAAGAAGGATACAGGCAATGGAGATTGAGACGCTTCAACAAATCCTTGGTATTCATTACAAATATCACATCACTAACGAGGGAAGTGAAAACCAGAATGAAAAACACCTATCAGGAATTATGAGAGCTCCTGATGCAGTGAAAAACCCTCAAACCTGATGATCGGGTATGGGCATGTAACATGAAAATATGCAGTGTTGTTGTTGGTTGTTGTTGTTGTCGGTTCCTTGCGTAGAGCTCCGAGGCTCACCAATGGTGAGATTTTTGCGTATGCGACCGTTTTTGCACACCATGTAGGTAGCTGCATTCTGACTGTGGGGGATGCATTGAGGGGGATGTTATTTATCATATCGTATTTGTTAATTTTTTGTTTGGGGTCTTTTTTTAGGATGGCTGATGGGGGAGGGGGTGGGGGGGGGGGGTATTTGTTCATCTTATCATTTAAAAAAAAAAATCACCCAAGAAATCATTCACCATTCCATTCTGTTTTAAAAAAAAAAAGAATCTTGAGGGGGACTGTAAGATAAGACAGTGTTTGAAAAAAAAAACTGTTTGAGAATAAACTGTTGTTTGAAGAATAAACTGTGTTTGAAGAATGAAACGCAATGGTTTTTGGAAGAAAGTGTGTCCGAGTGATAATGTCTGTCGTTTTCTCCCTCTGTGTACTGCATAGGGCGGGCTGGCTGGGTGCTGTATGGCTGGCTGGATAAATGGTAGGGGCCTGTTTAGTATTATATTCAAGAATTGTATTGCATGTTACTGTGTTGTATGGTATGGTATGGTATTATGATATTGTTTCATTCTTGGGATGAGACTATAGGTCCGTTAGTGAAACGCATGGCAGACCATATTGCACCACACGTTATAATCCTGTTGCTCTTTTTCGAAGAGTTTAGGCCATTGGTGTGCCAGTGGGAACAGATGACAAAATTGACAAAACCGCATACACACAGGGAAACTGGATGTAAAAAAGCAATGGAGTGCTTATTCCATTATCCTCGATATAAAAAAATGAAGTCATTGAGAGCGCTTTGATTTGTTGCTTTACAAGATTCAGTGCTATATAAATTCCATACATTAATTAGTATTTTGTATACTGCTTTCTTACAACAACAACATTGGAGAATGGTTTTTTTTTTTTCCTTCTCCTTCCTTTCAAAACAACAGTGGAGTAAGCAGGGCTGTCTACTCATCACCACTCTTTTCAACATCTTCCTTGAGAGAACATGGTGATGCACTGGAACATCATGAAGGATCAGTTCAGCATTGGTGGCAGAACGATCACAAACCTTTCCGCTTCGCGATGACAGTGATGGTAGAGGATCAGAAAAAGAGCTTGCCAGCCTAACAGAACACTTGGATAAGGCCTTCAAAACATACGGCATGGAAATCAGTGCAGAGAAGACCAAATGATGACTAATAACACAACGGCATTAGCACTGATATCAGGGGTTAATGACCAGAAGCTGGAAACAGTTCAAAGCTTCAAGTACCTGGGAGCCATTGTATCCGACCAGGGATCCAAGCCAGAAAGTTAGCTATGCAGGACTGCACAGACAATTAACAGCTTTGTCAAACTAAAACACCATCTGGAGAGACAAAAATATCTCACTTATCTCCAAGAATCAGACTTAATGCGCTCCCTTGTCATATCCATATTTCTGTATGCCTGTGATCTTGGACCCTGACTGCAGATTTGGAGAGAGAGTACAGGCAAGTGAGATGAGATGCTTTCGGAGAATCCTTGCATCTCCTACAAAGACCACATAAGCAACGGAAAGCGTGCATAACAGAATCCGCAAACCATTGGACCCTATGAGAACCTTCTAACGATCGTGAAAAGCGTAACTTAAGTGGTATGGGGCATGTCAACAAGTCCCAAGGAATTTGCAAAGACAGTTTTGCAAGGCACTGTCCAAGGAGGAAGAAGACGAGGCAGACATAGGAAGAGATGGGAGGATAACATCAGTGAATGGAAGGCCTAGAACTCAACAAAACCCTGAGAAAGGCAGAACAGAGAGAGGAATGGAGGGAACTGGTTGTGAGTCTTTGAGGGTGCCCCCACGGTCGTCAGACTACGGGGACAGATTGATAGATAGATAGATACTGGCTTTCTTCCCTGTGAGGATGCCAGGGGGCTGTCAGTATAAAACAGCACAGCTGGCAAGGATTAAATCTGGACATTGAAGAGTGACAACAAAACTAGTTTGTACATACACTATAACAATGGCTAGTTGCGGGAAACAATGGAAATCTGGGCCTCCTGGGAGTTATGGTAACAATATTTTTTAAAAGCAGGACTCTGAAAATGGACTAATTTTTTTTGGAACTTTTAAAAACAAGATAAACACTCTAACCTGCATTCCCATCCTCTCTAACTCCATCCTACTAACAGCTATCTATCCTCCTCCCACTCCCTCCTACCCCTGTCTGATTACTCTCCTCACCTAATAAACTATCTCCTCCTAACCTTCTTCTGTATACTACCTACCCACCTCTATTCCTCTCTCCTCCTATCCCACTATTTCTCCACAAACAATGGGAAGATAGAGAACTCATCCGACCTCCATCGCTTGGAGGCTTAGAGGTTAGGGGAGTGAGTCCTGTTGGGGATCTCAATTTCCATAAATCTGACAGCTAAGGCAAGTTTTTTTCATAGTTTTCACAAAACCTATTATTAAGCTAACAATTCCAAACTTTGCCAGGTGTTTTTCTCTATATTTTTATAGTTTGGACATTTTTAAAAGTGATGTCTACAGTCATTTTACTTTCACTGTACTTGTTCAGATAGGTAAACGGCATTTTCTTACAATTTCATGTAAAAAATTGTTGCTTTATTTTATTGTGATGGAAAACTTTTTCCAGACTACTAAGCAGCTGCAAACAATAAGAAGGGGCATAATTGTTTAGATACCTGTGGAAGGGGAAGAAACCCACCAATGTGTTTGCAAATTTTTAAAAAAACACATGTAAACAAGTGAAGACTAGTGGTCCTTGCAAATTCCTTACAGAAAATGCCACTTAAAAGTTAAATAAAGTTTACACATGCAGGTGCAAGCTAAATAAATGAATAGAACTAAACTTCTCCTTCATCGTCAAGCTAAGACAGCAGCTTTTGTCTTCTGGGAAAAAACAAAAAGGAGGCAATGGAAAATAGGACTGGAGAAGGCAGCAAACAAGGGAACTGAAGAGGTGACAGAAAGAAAGGAACAAGGCAGGATAATGCAGAGGGAAATCCTAGCAAAGAATTTCCAGAAGTTAACAGGATGCTATTCAGGATGCTTATTTACACTGACATACAGTTCCAGGATGCTATTTATACTGATAGGTGGGAAAACACAATTAAAACAAAACAATTGTGCCACACAACATTTGTGGTTTGTGGTGGCGCGGTCATTTCTGTGACTTGCTTGTTAAAATTTGTTCCGTTTTGCTTTCAATTTCATGTTCGAATTTGTTCCGTTTGATATCATGTAGAATTTGTTCCGTTGCTTTCATGTTAGAATTAGTTACATTTTATTTCATGTTAGAATTTGTTTCCCGTTTTGATTTCATGTTAGAATTTGTACATTTTTATTCATGTGTAGAATTTGTTCGTTTTTGATTTCCAGTTAGAATTTGTTCCGTTTTTGATTTCAGTTAGAATTGTTCTGTTTTGATTCAGTTGAGAATTTGTTCCGTTGATGATGTTTCAGTTAGGAATGTTTCTGTTTGGATTTCAGTTTGAATTTGTTCTGTTTGATTTAGTTGCATTGGTTCTGTTTTGATTTCATGTTAGAATGTGTTCTGTTTTGATTTCAGTTAGAATTTGTTCTGTTTTGATTTCATGTTAGAATTTGTTCTGTTTGATTTTCATGTTAGATTTTGTTCTGTTTTGATTTCAGTTAGAATTTGTTATGTTTTGATTTCAGTTAGAATTTCGTTCATGTTTTGATTTCAGTTAGAATTTGTTCCTGTTTTGCATATTCATGTTAGAAAATTTGTTCCTGTTTGATTTCAGTTAGAATTTGTTCTGTTTTGTTTCATGTTAGAATTTGGTCTGTGTGATTTCCAGTGTAGAGTTTGTTCGGTTTTGATTTCAGTTAGAATTTGTTCTGTTTCTGATTTCAGTTAGAATTTGTTCTGTTTTGATTTCAGCTTAGACTTTGTTCGGTTTTGATTTCAGTTAGAATTTCGTTCTGTTTTGATTTCAGTTAGAATTTGTTCTGTTTTGATTTTTCAGTTAGAATTTGTTCGGTTTTGGTTTCATGTTAGAATTTGTTCTGTTATGATTTCAGTTTAGACATTTGTTCTGTTTTGATTTCTTGTTCGAATTTGTTCTGTTTTGATTTTCATGTTAGATTTGTTCTGTTTTGATTTCAGTTAGAATTTGTTCTGTTTTGATTTCAGTTAGAATGTGTTTCGGTTTGATTTTCAGTTAGTAATTTGTTTGTTTTGATTGCAGTTAGAATTGTTCTGTTTGATTTCAGTTAGAATTTGTTCTGTTTTGATTTCAGTTAGAATTGTTCTGTTTTTTGGATTTCAGGTTGAATTGTTCTGGTTTGATTTCAGTTTAGAATGTGTTCCGTTTTGATTTCAGTTAGAATGTTCCGTTTGCTTTCAGTTAGAATTTGTTCCGTTTGATTTCAGTGTAGAAGTGTTCCGTTTGATTTTCAGTTAGAATTTGTACTGTTTTGATGTCATGTTAGAATTGTTCTGTTTTGATTTCAGTTAGAATTTGTTCTGTTTTGATTTCAGTTAGGAATTGTTTGCCGTTTTTGATTTTCAGTTAGGAATTGTTCCCGTTTTGATTTCATGTTTAGAAGTTGTCTGTTTTGATTTCAGTTAGAATTTGTTCTGTTTTGATTTTCATGTTAGAATTTGTTCTGTTTTGATTTCAGTTAGAATTTGTTCTGTTTGATTTCAGTTAGAATTGTTCCGTTTTGATTTCAGTTAGAATTGTTCCGTTTTGATTTCATGTTAGAAGTTGTTCTGTTTTGATTTCAGTTAGAAGTTGTTCTGTTTTGATTTCAGTTAGAAGTTGTTCTGTTTTGCTTTTATTTCATATTGGCTTGTTAGAATTTGTGTACAATGTCATAAAAGTGACTTAGCGTAAGAAAAACATTCTGGACAACAACAAACCTTTTTTGAGACACTGAAATTGAACTTCTTCAAGTTAAAGACACGGTGAAAGAGGATCACCATGTGTGTACAATAACATAACGTGTCTAAATAGTTGGTATCATGTACTTGTGCGCACTAATAGTAATGTGTGATGCGTTTGTATACATGTGTAGAAAAGGGTGTGTGTGCGACATGCAGAAGTCAGTAAGTTGAGAATCAAAAATTATCTTTATAGGGGGTAAAAGATTAAGTTTACATGGACTTTAATGTGGGTGTCAATGTCAAATTTTGTATTTCCAGATGGTATTTTGATAAGCAAAGTGTGTGTTGTGTGTGTGTGGTGTGTGTGTGTTCTGTTGTGTGTGTAGTGGTGTGTGTGTGTTGTGGGTGTGTTTCCCTTTCTCATATTGTCTCTTGTCCATTTCAGTCTGGGAATAGCCTCCCTTCTCTCCATTCGCAAAACACTACTTTGACATTTTTCAATCCGCCTTCAAGACATACTTATTGCTACCTAAGACTTTTCCCCTCCTGTTCTTTCTTATCTGCCTGCCTACAACAGCCCAAAATACCATCACCTCACCAATATGGCCTTCAGTGTGTGTGTGTGTGTGTTGTACTGTTGTGTTGTGTAAATTTGATTTGATAAAACCATTGAGGTTTGATTGCATGTGTAAGGAATCGGTTGAATGCAAGTGTTTTTATTGTTTTGATAAAGTTACAAGCCACTATACAAAGTTCATATTTTTAATTATCAATATTATATCAGTAGTAGTAGTAGTGTATGTGTTAATTGTTGTTGTTATTGTTGTTGTTTATAGCCTATGACACGAAGGCCATATAAGACTGTCATCATTTTGTGTTCAATAAAACTGTAACAACTTTCACTTTCAAATGTAAGATCAAGACCCTAATCTTAAAAAAAAGAAAAAATTCGGAAGATGATCAACCTGAAAAAACTCAATTCACATTACTCTTTAAATGGCCAAGACCATACTGAGGGTTGTCCTGGATATTTATTTAACCCCGCTATGGATAAGAATATTTGCCAGTGA
>CM054143.1:157374-172374 GCA_028751875.1 Rapana venosa | reverse complement strand
GGGGGGGGGGGGGGGGGGGGGGGGGGGGGGGGGGGGGGGGGGGGGGGGGGGGTAGGGGGGGGAGGGGGGGGGGGGGGGGTGGGGGGGGTAGGGGGGGGGGGGGGGAGGGGGGGGGGGGGGGGGGGGGGGGGGGGTGGGGGGGGGGGGGGGGGGGGGGGGGGGGGGGGGGGGGGGGGGGGGGGGGGGGGGGGGGGGGGGGGGGGGGGGGGGGGGGGGGGGGGGGTGGGGGGGGGGGGGGGGGGGGGGGGGGGGGGGGCGGGGGGGGGGGGGGGGGGGGGGGGGCGGGGGGGGGGGGGGGGGGGGGGGGGGGGGGGGGGGGGGGGGAGGGGGGGGGGGGGGGGGGGGGGGGGGGGGGGGGGGGGGGGGGGGGGGGGGGGGCGGGGGGGGGGGGGGCGGGGGGGGGGGGGGGGGGGGGGGGTGGGGGGGGGGGGGGGGGGGGGGTGGGGGGGGGGGGGGAGGGGGGGGGGGGGGGGGGGGGGGGGGGGGGGGGGGGGGGGGGGTAGGGGGGGGGGGGGGAGGGGGGGGGGCGGGGGGGGGAGGGGGGGGGGGGGGGGGGGGGGGGGGGGGGGGGGGGAGGAGGAGGGGGTGTGTGGGGTGTCGTGGATGGGGGTGTTGTCCATAACCTATGGTGGGTGTTAGGGGAGCGTTAGGCTAATCAGAGACCTCAGCTTCTCAGGGGGCCAGCATATTGAGGGGCAGCGGCGCCCAATCTCCTCTCCCTCGCTGCTTTAACCTTCCTGACCCCTAATAAAGAGGGGAAGGTTACCATTACAGCCCACACTAGAGCTTGACAAGTAGGGGGGCAAAAAAGATGTTTGGGGGGTGGATTTGTGTGTAGTCTTCACCCCCCCCCCCCCCCCCCCCCCCCCCCCCCCCCCATGCATATTGTCTGTCTGTTTCTGTGTGTTTCTTTTTGGTCTGTGTATCTGTCCAATCTGATCAATTTGTTTGTCTCCTTCCTTGCTCCTATCAGTTTTCCTCGGCTTAAACAGATATGTCACTGTCACATATTATATATATAGATATATGGTGAACTCAATTCCTATGAATTTTTGAAAAACAATATGTTTTATTAGGACTGCACACCACACACACACACACACACACACCATGGTATACGTGCATGTATGCAAGCACATATGCACACACACAACTCTGTACCATTAAAAAATTTTTAATTGACTTTGAAAATCTTACTTTCACACAAACCAAAACCCCCCAAAAAAAAGCACCACCATCTTTTTTTTTACCCCCTACTGTCAAAAGCTCTGTGTGAGCGTTGAGATTTAGATGGGTTTTACTTGCCCCTCTTTAATAGGGTCAGGGGAAGGGTATTAAAGCCAAACGAGGGTGAGAGAGGAGATGGGCACTGCCGCCCTCAAATACGCTGGGGACCCGAGACAATCTGAGGGTCTCTGATACCTCGCTCCCCTACGACCACATAGGTTATGGGGAACACAACCTTTAGTGTAGGTAAAGGTAAGGTGTTTCCATTAATCCTATGCGCGTTTTTTCCGCTGTTTTTTTTTTCGCAGCGCCTGGGGTAGCCGAAGGCGCCCCCCCCCGTCAGAGACCTCAGCTGCTCCAGGGGCCCAGGCAGTTTATTGAGGGCGGCGCCCATCTCCCTCTCCTCGCTGCTTTTTACCTTCCCGACCTTAAGGGGCCTAGGTACCCATTATTTTTACCAGTGGGATGTGATGGGGGTGGAACTGAGGGGGAGGAACTGTACTGAAGCAAGGGCCGTGGCCCGCTCTAACGGTCGGTCAACCCATTCCAACTTGGTATACCACCACGCTCTCGACACAACCGCCCGCTGCTTAACTTGGCTGGGTAGGGGGAAAGAAAAAGGGGAAGAAAAAAAAAAAAGCGAGGGCTCTGCTCCCCTCCGACCCACTGAGCTGCTTATCCCGTCCCCTTGTACCTTTTTTTTTTATTTTAACCAGTTGAACCAATAACCATTCTACTCTCTCTCGTTATGACCCCCCCCCCCCCCCCCCCTCCTTTTCCTTTTCCTTTGTTTTGAATTTTTTTTTTACAGAAGGCGGAAGTAAGTACATCTTTCACGGATAGGAGGATACCTGGAAGCGCCAGCGAGTCTACGGGCAAACACACCACGGCGGAAGGGATCGGCTATTGGTATGACGTGGGATGTGGGAAGTGGGTTTGTGGGGGGAGGGGAGGGGGGGGGGGGGGGGGGGGGGGGACCCCCCCCCAAGATGATGTTGAACGGGGTGGAGAGAGGGATGGGGTTGGGTGTGGGCGGAAGGGGGGGGGGTGGGAGGAGGTGGAGGAAAGAAGCTGCTGCACCCGGTTCAGGGGGCTCCTGGCTACGAGGGCGGGGTGGCCTAGTTCCCCTCACAACAAACCAGTAGTCCCCCACTGGAAGGGGTCTGTTGCTACGTTCTGTGGTCCAACGGTCAACTACCAGGGCCAGTTTGTGGAGAACAGGTTCGAAATCTGTCTGGTAGTGGGGGTGTTGTTGATTGGTGAATTTGGTGTTGGTTTGTATTAGTATATTTTGTTTATCGATAGATGTTTTAATGTAGTATTTATTTGTTTAAATTATTTTATATTTTTTTTTTTCCCCATTTTTTTTTGGGGGGGCGGGGGGGGGCTGGGGGGGTTTAGGGGGGGGGTTTGGGAGGGGGGGGGGGGGGGAGGGGGTGTTATGATATGGGGGTGGGTGGGTGAGGGGGGGTGTGGGGGTGGGGGGGTAAGGTATGGTGGGTTGGGGTAGCGGGGGGTGGTGGTGGTGGGTGGTTTTTTGGGGGTGGGTGGGGGGGTGGGAAGGTGGGGGGGGGGTGGGTGGGTGGGTTGTGGTTGGGGGTGGCGGGGGTGGGGGGGGGGGGTCACGGGGGGGGGTGGGTTGTGGGGTGGGGGAGTTGGGGGGGTGGGGTTGGGGTGGGGGTTGGGGGGGGGGGGGGGGTATTGAGTGGGTTGCTGGGGGTTGGGTGGGTTGCTTTGGGGTTGGGTGGGCGGGGGTAGGGGCGGGGGGTTTGGTTGGGGGTGGGTTTTGGTTTAGGGGGTTGGGGGGGTTGGTTGGGTGGGGGGGGGGTGGGGAGTGGGGGGTTGGGGGGGGGGGGGTGTGGGAGGGTTGGTGGGGTTGTGTTGGGTTTGGGTTGGGGGACTGGTGTGGGTGTGGGGGTGGTGGGGTGTGTTGGGATTCGTTGTGTTGTGGGGGGGCGGTTGGGTTCTGGTGGGGTGGTAGGGGTTGGTGGGGGGAGGGTTGGGGGGGTTGTGGGGGTGCGTGTTGGGGGGTGGTTGGTTGGTGGTTGGAGTGGGGTTGTGTGGTTTGTGGGATGGGGGGGGGGGGGGTTGGGGTTGGGGGTGGGGGCGGTGGGGTGTTTGGGTTGGAGTGGTTTGGATGAGGTTGTGGGGGGGGTTGTGGTTGGGGGGGGGGTGCGGGGGAGGGGGTGGGGTGAGGGGTGGTTGGGCGGGGTGGGGGGAAGGTGGGGGGGTTTGGGTGGGTCGGGGGGGGTTGGTAGGGGGGGTGGGGGGCGGGTGGTGGGGGGGTTGGTGCGGGTGGTTGGGGGGGGGGGTTGGGGGGGGGTTGGGGGTTGGGTTGGGGGGGGGGGGGGGTTTGGGTTGGGGGGGTTGGGGTGGGGGGTTGGTTGGGGTGTTGGGGGGTGGGGGGGGGGGGGGGGTTGGAGACGGGTTGGGGGGTGTGGTGGGTTGGTGGGGTTTGGGGGGGGGGGGTTATGGTGGTTTGGTGGTGTGTAGTTGGGCGGTTTGGGGTGTTGGGGTTGGGTTTAGGGGCGGGGGAGGGGGGGGTTGGGGGGTTGGGGTTGGGGGGGGGGGGGTTGGGTTGTTTGGTGGTTGTTGGGGGGGGGGGGGTTGGGGTTTTTTGTGTTGGGTTGGTTGGGTGTTGGTGGGTTGGGGTTGGTTTTGGTTGGGCGGGGGGGTTGGGGGAGGGGGGGTGGGGGGGGGGTTGGGGGGGTTGAGTGAGGTTTTGGGGGGTTGGTTGGGGGGTGGGGGGTGTTTGGGGGGGGGGGGTATTTGGGGTTTTGGTGTGGTTTTTGGGGGTTGGGGGGGGTGTCGGTGTGGGGGGGGAGGGGGGGGGTGGGGGGGGGGGGGACGTTTGGGTTGGGGGGGGGGTGGTGGTTGCGTTGGTGGTGTGGGTGGAGGTTGGGGTGGGGGGTTGGGGGGCGTTTACAGGGTGGTGGTTTTGTGTTGGGGGTGGGGGGGGTTTGGGGGGGTTGGTGGGTCGGGGTCTGTGGGGGGTGTGGTGGGTTGTTTGGAGTGGGGTTGGGGGGTTTGCGGGGTTGGTGTGGGGGGGGGGTTTCGGTGGGGGGGGGGTGGGGGGGGTTATGGGTTGGGGGTTGGGGGGTGGTTGTGGTTTCGGGGTGGGTGTTTGGGGGGGGGTTGGGGTTGGGGGTGGGGTGGGGGGGTTGGGGTGGTGGGGGGTTGGTTGGTTGGGGCCGGCGGTTGGGGGGGGGGGTTGTTGGGGGGGTGGGGTGGGTGGGGGTGGGTGGTGGTGAGAGTGGGGTGTGGGGAGGGGGTTGGGGTGGTTGGGTTTGTGGGGTTGTGCGGAGCGGTGGGGGGCGTTAGGGGGTGGGGGGGCGCGGGTGGGTTTTTTGGGGGTTGGGGGGTGGTGGGGGTGGGTGCGGGGGTGGTGGGGGTGGGGGGGGGGGGGGGGGGTCGGGGGGTGGGGTGGGGTTGTGGTGGTGGTGTGGGTGCGGTTTGGTGGTTTCGGTGGGTGGGGGGGGGTGTGGGGGAGTGGGGCGTTGGGTGGGGGGGGGTGGGGGTCGGGGAGGTGGGGTTGGTTGGAGGGTTGTTGGGTTTTGGGGGAGTGGGTGGGGGGTAGGGGGGTGGGTGGAGGGGTTGCGGTGGGGGGGGGGGTTGGTGGGGGTGGTGTTTGGCGGGTGGAGTGTTGGGAAGGGGGTTGGGTGGGGGGGTGGGCGGTGGGGAGTGGTGGGGTGGGGTGGGTGGGGGTGGTGGTGTGGGTCCGTTTGGTGGGTTGTGGCGGGGTTGGGGTTGGGGTTGGTTGTGGGGGGGGGAGTTGGGTGGGTTTGGGGTGGTTTGGTTGCGGTTGTTGCAGGGTTGTGTGGGGGGGGGGAGTGGGTGTTGTGGGGGGGGGGTTCGGTGAGGGGGGGGGTGTCTGTCGTGTTTGGGTTCGGGGTTGTTTGTTGGTTTGGGTTGGTGTCTTGGGGTGTGGTGTCGGGTTCGGCGGGAAGTTGGTGGGTTGAGCGGGGTGGGGGGTTGTTTGGAGCGTTGTGTGGTGGGGGGGCGGGTTGTTGTGGTGGGTGTGGTGTAGAGTTGGTGGGGGGTGGGTTGGGGGGGGGGGGCGTGGTTGGGGTTGGGTGGGTTTGGAGGTGGGGTTGGAGGGGTTGGGGCGTTGTGTTGAGTTGTGGGAATGGGGGAGTTGGGGTGTTGGGGTGGGGGGGTTGTGGTGGGGGTGTTGTGGTTTGCGGGTTGCGGGGGGGTAGGGTTGTGGGTTGGGGCGTGGGGTTGGGGGGTGGGGGGTTAGTTCGGAGGTTATGGTGGTGGTTGGTTTCGGTGGTGTGGAGGGGTTGGGGGTTTGGGGGGGGTCAGGAGGTGGGGGTTGGGGGGGTGGTGGGGGGTGGGGGGTGGGGGGTCGGGTGGGGGGGGGGTTGGTGGTCGAGGGGTGGTGGGTGGGAGGTTGGGTTGAGGGGTTGGTGGGCGGGGGTGGGTGGGTTGGGGGTTGGGGGGAGGGGGGGGCGGTGTGTGGAGGGGTGTCGTGGGGTGGGGGGGGTGTGGTTGAGGGGGGGGGGGTGGGGGGGGGGGTGGGCGTTTGTGGGGGGGGGGGGTGTAGTGTGTGTGTGTGTTGTGGGTGTGTGTGGTGGGGGTGGTGGTGGGGGGGGGGGGGGAGGGGGTGTGCGTTTGTGTGGGATGGAGGGAAGGGGTGTATGGGGACGTGATGGAAGACAGGATGGAGTGACTAGGAGAGGTGAGAGGGAGGGTGAGGGAGTGAGAGAGAAGGTTTAGGTAGTGTGGTATGTGTAGTGGGGGTGTGTGTGTGTGTGTGTAGGGTGGGGGGGTGGGTGGGGTATGAGAAGGGTATGTGTGGTGTGTGTGAGAGAGGGGGGGGGGTAGGGTTAGGGTGTGTGTGTGGTGTGCTGTGTGTGTGTGTGTGTGGTGTGGAGAGACAATCAGACAGATAGGACGGACAGACAGACACATAGACATTGGTTTGAGCTGAAAAAGAAAATCATTACATGATGTTGCTTTTTTTGGGAGGGGATAACTCATTTTATGCTATTAGCGCTAAGCTTTATGTGTCAGCGCTTAACGGCAGCATAACACAACATGTGTGTGTGTGTGTGCGTGTGTGTGTGTGTGCATGCAATTTTTTTTGCATACTTGTGTTGTGTTTGTGTGTGTGTGTGTGTTTGTGTGATGTGTTTGTATGTTTTGTGGTGTTCTTGTATTTATCGTCTGTTTTCACTATAAATGATATTTTGTGTGTGTGTGCGTGTGTGCTGTGTGTGTGTGCGCACACATGCATGCATACATGTGTGTGTTTGTGTGCATGGCATGTGTGTGCTTGCCTGTGTTGCATGCGTGCGTGCATGTGTGTGTGTATGCAATGAATGCTGCCTGTGTGCATGAATGTGCGATGCATGCTTGCCTTGTGTGCGTGCATGTGTGGTGTGCATGGAACAGATTGGAAGGATTGAGGGTCAGTTCACAGACCACAAAAGGTATCGCAGCAGTGGACAGGCATGTTTCCGTACAAGGCAGCACGGGACTTCGCTTCAGGCTCAACATGGGATAGACACACCCTGCGTCATCCTGTGTTTTATTGGGTTTTTGTCATTTAACTTTATAGATATTTTTCTTTGAAAAAAACAACAACCTTCTTCTATCGTTCAGTTCTAGGCCTTGCCCGTAGCTTTCTGTTCTCTTCCCTCCATTTTGACGAGAAAACACTAAAAATCAAACTGAATGTCAAATGTTCTTCGGAGGAGAATGTAGTAGTATAAAAGCTGAGGATCCTGTGTGTGCGAATGCATGCAGGAAAATCTTGCACGCAGGTTAAAAACCTAATTGTGACTTTTGGTGAAGGGAAGATCATGGCATGCCGAAAGGATCGTGGTTGCTCGCGACTCTCGCACACTTGGATTTTGTAAAAAAAATAAAAAATAGAAAAGCAAATGCATGCACATGGGGTGTGTGTCAAGTTTAGACATCATTCCCTAAGTTGGGAGTGCGGTTACCAAAATGGTCGGCTTTCGGGGTGGGGTGGGGGAAGGGGGGGGGTGAGTGCGTGACAGTCACATATATTAAGTAAAAAATCCTTTACTTTTTGACAATATCTGAGCGCTAGCTAAGGAATTATATTAATATGAGAGAGATCTTTCTCAGTGCTCATGTGTAATTGCGTTGCGCCTTTATGTAACTTAACTATCGCAGGTATCGATAATCATTCACCTGGTGAATTTTCTCCCCTTGTTTTTTATCCCCCGCCCCCCCCCCCTCCTGCTCCTGGTTTTTTTTCTGTTTCATGAGAGTTAGTAAAAGAAAAAAACAATCACCAGAAAATAGCGGTGAAATTTAAAGACGGGTTGTCAAAGTCAATGTGTCTGTTGCGTTGTGAAAGGTGTAAAAATGATTTCTTTGACACCCTCAAGTTTGTGGAAAGATGCCTAGAAAATGTGGTCGTTTCTTTAATATGTCAGTGGTGAGTACGTTCCCTGGTCAATGTCCATCATTTTTGTACCGCATCATATGAAAACGTGGAAAACATATCAGCAGATATTGAAAGAAGGATACAGGCAATGGAGATTGAGACGCTTCAACAAATCCTTGGTATTCATTACAAATATCACATCACTAACGAGGGAAGTGAAAACCAGAATGAAAAACACCTATCAGGAATTATGAGAGCTCCTGATGCAGTGAAAAACCCTCAAACCTGATGATCGGGTATGGGCATGTAACATGAAAATATGCAGTGTTGTTGTTGGTTGTTGTTGTTGTCGGTTCCTTGCGTAGAGCTCCGAGGCTCACCAATGGTGAGATTTTTGCGTATGCGACCGTTTTTGCACACCATGTAGGTAGCTGCATTCTGACTGTGGGGGATGCATTGAGGGGGATGTTATTTATCATATCGTATTTGTTAATTTTTTGTTTGGGGTCTTTTTTTAGGATGGCTGATGGGGGAGGGGGTGGGGGGGGGGGGTATTTGTTCATCTTATCATTTAAAAAAAAAAATCACCCAAGAAATCATTCACCATTCCATTCTGTTTTAAAAAAAAAAAGAATCTTGAGGGGGACTGTAAGATAAGACAGTGTTTGAAAAAAAAAACTGTTTGAGAATAAACTGTTGTTTGAAGAATAAACTGTGTTTGAAGAATGAAACGCAATGGTTTTTGGAAGAAAGTGTGTCCGAGTGATAATGTCTGTCGTTTTCTCCCTCTGTGTACTGCATAGGGCGGGCTGGCTGGGTGCTGTATGGCTGGCTGGATAAATGGTAGGGGCCTGTTTAGTATTATATTCAAGAATTGTATTGCATGTTACTGTGTTGTATGGTATGGTATGGTATTATGATATTGTTTCATTCTTGGGATGAGACTATAGGTCCGTTAGTGAAACGCATGGCAGACCATATTGCACCACACGTTATAATCCTGTTGCTCTTTTTCGAAGAGTTTAGGCCATTGGTGTGCCAGTGGGAACAGATGACAAAATTGACAAAACCGCATACACACAGGGAAACTGGATGTAAAAAAGCAATGGAGTGCTTATTCCATTATCCTCGATATAAAAAAATGAAGTCATTGAGAGCGCTTTGATTTGTTGCTTTACAAGATTCAGTGCTATATAAATTCCATACATTAATTAGTATTTTGTATACTGCTTTCTTACAACAACAACATTGGAGAATGGTTTTTTTTTTTTCCTTCTCCTTCCTTTCAAAACAACAGTGGAGTAAGCAGGGCTGTCTACTCATCACCACTCTTTTCAACATCTTCCTTGAGAGAACATGGTGATGCACTGGAACATCATGAAGGATCAGTTCAGCATTGGTGGCAGAACGATCACAAACCTTTCCGCTTCGCGATGACAGTGATGGTAGAGGATCAGAAAAAGAGCTTGCCAGCCTAACAGAACACTTGGATAAGGCCTTCAAAACATACGGCATGGAAATCAGTGCAGAGAAGACCAAATGATGACTAATAACACAACGGCATTAGCACTGATATCAGGGGTTAATGACCAGAAGCTGGAAACAGTTCAAAGCTTCAAGTACCTGGGAGCCATTGTATCCGACCAGGGATCCAAGCCAGAAAGTTAGCTATGCAGGACTGCACAGACAATTAACAGCTTTGTCAAACTAAAACACCATCTGGAGAGACAAAAATATCTCACTTATCTCCAAGAATCAGACTTAATGCGCTCCCTTGTCATATCCATATTTCTGTATGCCTGTGATCTTGGACCCTGACTGCAGATTTGGAGAGAGAGTACAGGCAAGTGAGATGAGATGCTTTCGGAGAATCCTTGCATCTCCTACAAAGACCACATAAGCAACGGAAAGCGTGCATAACAGAATCCGCAAACCATTGGACCCTATGAGAACCTTCTAACGATCGTGAAAAGCGTAACTTAAGTGGTATGGGGCATGTCAACAAGTCCCAAGGAATTTGCAAAGACAGTTTTGCAAGGCACTGTCCAAGGAGGAAGAAGACGAGGCAGACATAGGAAGAGATGGGAGGATAACATCAGTGAATGGAAGGCCTAGAACTCAACAAAACCCTGAGAAAGGCAGAACAGAGAGAGGAATGGAGGGAACTGGTTGTGAGTCTTTGAGGGTGCCCCCACGGTCGTCAGACTACGGGGACAGATTGATAGATAGATAGATACTGGCTTTCTTCCCTGTGAGGATGCCAGGGGGCTGTCAGTATAAAACAGCACAGCTGGCAAGGATTAAATCTGGACATTGAAGAGTGACAACAAAACTAGTTTGTACATACACTATAACAATGGCTAGTTGCGGGAAACAATGGAAATCTGGGCCTCCTGGGAGTTATGGTAACAATATTTTTTAAAAGCAGGACTCTGAAAATGGACTAATTTTTTTTGGAACTTTTAAAAACAAGATAAACACTCTAACCTGCATTCCCATCCTCTCTAACTCCATCCTACTAACAGCTATCTATCCTCCTCCCACTCCCTCCTACCCCTGTCTGATTACTCTCCTCACCTAATAAACTATCTCCTCCTAACCTTCTTCTGTATACTACCTACCCACCTCTATTCCTCTCTCCTCCTATCCCACTATTTCTCCACAAACAATGGGAAGATAGAGAACTCATCCGACCTCCATCGCTTGGAGGCTTAGAGGTTAGGGGAGTGAGTCCTGTTGGGGATCTCAATTTCCATAAATCTGACAGCTAAGGCAAGTTTTTTTCATAGTTTTCACAAAACCTATTATTAAGCTAACAATTCCAAACTTTGCCAGGTGTTTTTCTCTATATTTTTATAGTTTGGACATTTTTAAAAGTGATGTCTACAGTCATTTTACTTTCACTGTACTTGTTCAGATAGGTAAACGGCATTTTCTTACAATTTCATGTAAAAAATTGTTGCTTTATTTTATTGTGATGGAAAACTTTTTCCAGACTACTAAGCAGCTGCAAACAATAAGAAGGGGCATAATTGTTTAGATACCTGTGGAAGGGGAAGAAACCCACCAATGTGTTTGCAAATTTTTAAAAAAACACATGTAAACAAGTGAAGACTAGTGGTCCTTGCAAATTCCTTACAGAAAATGCCACTTAAAAGTTAAATAAAGTTTACACATGCAGGTGCAAGCTAAATAAATGAATAGAACTAAACTTCTCCTTCATCGTCAAGCTAAGACAGCAGCTTTTGTCTTCTGGGAAAAAACAAAAAGGAGGCAATGGAAAATAGGACTGGAGAAGGCAGCAAACAAGGGAACTGAAGAGGTGACAGAAAGAAAGGAACAAGGCAGGATAATGCAGAGGGAAATCCTAGCAAAGAATTTCCAGAAGTTAACAGGATGCTATTCAGGATGCTTATTTACACTGACATACAGTTCCAGGATGCTATTTATACTGATAGGTGGGAAAACACAATTAAAACAAAACAATTGTGCCACACAACATTTGTGGTTTGTGGTGGCGCGGTCATTTCTGTGACTTGCTTGTTAAAATTTGTTCCGTTTTGCTTTCAATTTCATGTTCGAATTTGTTCCGTTTGATATCATGTAGAATTTGTTCCGTTGCTTTCATGTTAGAATTAGTTACATTTTATTTCATGTTAGAATTTGTTTCCCGTTTTGATTTCATGTTAGAATTTGTACATTTTTATTCATGTGTAGAATTTGTTCGTTTTTGATTTCCAGTTAGAATTTGTTCCGTTTTTGATTTCAGTTAGAATTGTTCTGTTTTGATTCAGTTGAGAATTTGTTCCGTTGATGATGTTTCAGTTAGGAATGTTTCTGTTTGGATTTCAGTTTGAATTTGTTCTGTTTGATTTAGTTGCATTGGTTCTGTTTTGATTTCATGTTAGAATGTGTTCTGTTTTGATTTCAGTTAGAATTTGTTCTGTTTTGATTTCATGTTAGAATTTGTTCTGTTTGATTTTCATGTTAGATTTTGTTCTGTTTTGATTTCAGTTAGAATTTGTTATGTTTTGATTTCAGTTAGAATTTCGTTCATGTTTTGATTTCAGTTAGAATTTGTTCCTGTTTTGCATATTCATGTTAGAAAATTTGTTCCTGTTTGATTTCAGTTAGAATTTGTTCTGTTTTGTTTCATGTTAGAATTTGGTCTGTGTGATTTCCAGTGTAGAGTTTGTTCGGTTTTGATTTCAGTTAGAATTTGTTCTGTTTCTGATTTCAGTTAGAATTTGTTCTGTTTTGATTTCAGCTTAGACTTTGTTCGGTTTTGATTTCAGTTAGAATTTCGTTCTGTTTTGATTTCAGTTAGAATTTGTTCTGTTTTGATTTTTCAGTTAGAATTTGTTCGGTTTTGGTTTCATGTTAGAATTTGTTCTGTTATGATTTCAGTTTAGACATTTGTTCTGTTTTGATTTCTTGTTCGAATTTGTTCTGTTTTGATTTTCATGTTAGATTTGTTCTGTTTTGATTTCAGTTAGAATTTGTTCTGTTTTGATTTCAGTTAGAATGTGTTTCGGTTTGATTTTCAGTTAGTAATTTGTTTGTTTTGATTGCAGTTAGAATTGTTCTGTTTGATTTCAGTTAGAATTTGTTCTGTTTTGATTTCAGTTAGAATTGTTCTGTTTTTTGGATTTCAGGTTGAATTGTTCTGGTTTGATTTCAGTTTAGAATGTGTTCCGTTTTGATTTCAGTTAGAATGTTCCGTTTGCTTTCAGTTAGAATTTGTTCCGTTTGATTTCAGTGTAGAAGTGTTCCGTTTGATTTTCAGTTAGAATTTGTACTGTTTTGATGTCATGTTAGAATTGTTCTGTTTTGATTTCAGTTAGAATTTGTTCTGTTTTGATTTCAGTTAGGAATTGTTTGCCGTTTTTGATTTTCAGTTAGGAATTGTTCCCGTTTTGATTTCATGTTTAGAAGTTGTCTGTTTTGATTTCAGTTAGAATTTGTTCTGTTTTGATTTTCATGTTAGAATTTGTTCTGTTTTGATTTCAGTTAGAATTTGTTCTGTTTGATTTCAGTTAGAATTGTTCCGTTGTGATTTCAGTTAGAATTGTTCTCCGTTTTGATTTCATGTTAGAAGTTGTTCTGTTTTGATTTCAGTTAGAAGTTGTTCTGTTTTGATTTCAGTTAGAAGTTGTTCTGTTTTGCTTTTATTTCATATTGGCTTGTTAGAATTTGTGTACAATGTCATAAAAGTGACTTAGCGTAAGAAAAACATTCTGGACAACAACAAACCTTTTTTGAGACACTGAAATTGAACTTCTTCAAGTTAAAGACACGGTGAAAGAGGATCACCATGTGTGTACAATAACATAACGTGTCTAAATAGTTGTATCATGTACTTGTGCGCACTAATAGGTTAATGTGTGATGCGTTTGTATACATGTGTAGAAAATGTGTGTGTGCGCATGCGAAGTCAAGTAAAGTGAAATCAAAATTATCTTTATAGAGGGTAAAAGATTAAGTTTACATGGACTTTAATGTGGGTGTCAATGTCAAATTTTGTATTTCCAGATGGTATTTTGATAAGCAAAGTGTGTGTTGTGTGTGTGTGGTGTGTGTGTGTTCTGTTGTGTGTGTAGTGGTGTGTGTGTGTTGTGGGTGTGTTTCCCTTTCTCATATTGTCTCTTGTCCATTTCAGTCTGGGAATAGCCTCCCTTCTCTCCATTCGCAAAACACTACTTTGACATTTTTCAATCCGCCTTCAAGACATACTTATTGCTACCTAAGACTTTTCCCCTCCTGTTCTTTCTTATCTGCCTGCCTACAACAGCCCAAAATACCATCACCTCACCAATATGGCCTTCAGTGTGTGTGTGTGTGTGTTGTACTGTTGTGTTGTGTAAATTTGATTTGATAAAACCATTGAGGTTTGATTGCATGTGTAAGGAATCGGTTGAATGCAAGTGTTTTTATTGTTTTGATAAAGTTACAAGCCACTATACAAAGTTCATATTTTTAATTATCAATATTATATCAGTAGTAGTAGTAGTGTATGTGTTAATTGTTGTTGTTATTGTTGTTGTTTATAGCCTATGACACGAAGGCCATATAAGACTGTCATCATTTTGTGTTCAATAAAACTGTAACAACTTTCACTTTCAAATGTAAGATCAAGACCCTAATCTTAAAAAAAAGAAAAAATTCGGAAGATGATCAACCTGAAAAAACTCAATTCACATTACTCTTTAAATGGCCAAGACCATACTGAGGGTTGTCCTGGATATTTATTTAACCCCGCTATGGATAAGAATATTTGCCAGTGAACAACTCTCTTTATGCTGTAAAGAATTATTTACGTGTTTTAAGTGTGATGCTGCGGTTATGAACATTGCTCAACTGTATTCAGGAGTTTTTGACAATTCTATGATGCGTGATAAAAAAAGTTCGACTCTATTTTATGGCAATATTACACTCCCCTCCATAGGCTATCATAAAGAGTTATATTCCTTTTTTTATTGTTTGAAATCACCCAGAAGTCCAGTTTAAAGTTTGTATTTAAGGGAAAAACGAAACAGCAATTTTATATAAAATAGTAGATTGCACTGTTTTTACCCTGTCTGAAACAGGAAATGGTGAAACTAAATTGATTTAAAATAAACTTTCTTCTTAAATTTTCTGAACAGATCATAGAAAAGACAACCTTTAAAATTTGGAAAAATGCAGTTTAATAATTATTGTAAAAACTATGAAGGCAACCAACTTAAGCTGTAAGTTAGGTACATTTTGATCTTTTATGAGAATCACCCTCCCTAACTTCTAATCCTCTGACATTTGGAGGAGATGTGTCCTCTATCTTCTCCTGTTTTGCTGTTTTTTTTATTTTTATTTATTTTTTTTTTTATAAAATAAGCTGGGGGTAGAGAAAATGATGGGGAGGTGGGTGGGAGAAGGAATTTAGGTGAGGAAGGTATCAGAAGGTGAGTGGGAATAGATAAGGGGGAAGGCAAAAAATGGAGGGGTGGGGTATTTGGGTAAGGCATAGAAAGGGAGGGCATATGGGTAGGTATAAATAAAGGCAAAAGATAGGGGAGGGAAGGTGGGGCATAAAACATGGGGGGGGGTGGGGTATAAACCAGGTTGATAGGGGGGGGGGGGGGGGGGGGAGGGGGGGGGGGGGGGGGGGGGGGGGGGGGGGGGGGGGGGGGGTGGGGGGGGGGGGGGGGGGGGGGGGATGGGGAGGAAAAGGGGGGGAGTGGGGGGGGGGGGGGGGTGGGAGAGGATTTAGGGGGGGGGGTGGGGGGGGTGGGGGGGGGGTTGGGAGGGTGGGTGGGGGGGGGGGGGTAAATATTTAGAAGGGGGAATGGGGATGGGATACAAAATTAAAAGTGTTAATGTGGTTTTTCCCCCAACCATTATGGTAGGGGGGTAAATTTTGAGAAGCTGTGCGC
>CM054143.1:141071-156874 GCA_028751875.1 Rapana venosa | reverse complement strand
CTAGGACAGGAACTTTGTGCCACTTTTAAACGACGCAAAGAGCGTGGATCGACCACACATGTTTTCATGGTTGTGGGTGGGAAAGAGTACAAAACAAGAATGCCACATCAAAGATTTCTTCCCTCCTGTTTCATATCAGAACTCTCCCACCTTCACTAACCCATGTCCTATCACCCTGCTAAAGTATACGACCTGTGTGAGTGTCTGTGTCTGCTTTTGAAAAAAAACGTTTGACTATCGAAATTTTATTTCATAGATTTTGTCTGCAGTGCACCATGTTTGTAATATGTGTTTGTTTAAACTATTGATTATTTATCATTGATTGCATGTCTTGTGTAAGATTAGGTTGAATGCATGCGCTTTGATTTGTCTTTGCAAGATAAAGCGCTATATAAGTTCCATTTATTATCATTATTATTATTATTTATATTATTATTATTGTTATTATTCTTATTCTTATTCTTCTTATCATTATCATCTAAAGTACTGGAAGCTGGAATAGTGTAGGTGGCCATTCGAACTCCATGCCAGTGGCATTTGAAAACAGTGCGTGACAAATAGTATTGAAAAAAAGGGGCGAGATGGAAGGAGGTATTGGATTTGTTTGGTGTTTTTTTCTGCTTGGAAACTGGATTGTGTTGTCTTAAACATCGATTTGTGTTTAAAAATTGCTTTGGGATAGTAGTTGTATATATCGATAGCAAAAATCTGGTTGATATTGGTATGGATGGTTGCTATATGGTGTAGCATTATGATTTCTACTAAACTATACTAGAGTACGATACACTGCACTACACTACGCTTTACTACGGTGCGCTGCGCTGCGCTACACGACACTACAATACACTACACTACTCTGTACTGCTCTGCACTACGCTACACTACACTACGCTACACTACACTACACTACACTACGCTACACTGTACTACACTACACTACACTGCACCACACTGCACCACACCACACTACACTACACTTCACTACATAACACTACCCACTACACTACACACTCCACTCCACTCCACTCCACTGCACTAAACTACCCACTACACAACAGCAGCGTTATAATTGGGGCCTCCTACCTAAAAATCACGAGCTCTTTATATTTGACGAAATCACGAGCTCTTTGTATTTGACGCAGTTCAGGGCCGATGATGGCTGATTCTCAGTAACAAAACAGACATGTTAATTAGAGTCAATTCACTGATGCCCCTTTATCCATGTCCCATTACTTCATAATTTTTCTTTAAAAGATTGTCTATTAAAACGATATGAAATCACGAAACACGACCATATATCTTCAGTGTTCTTTTCTGACCTTCAAATAAGCAAACAATTTAAGACTTGACTAGACTGCACGTTTCCATCAACACCACGAGAAAGGTACTGAGACGTTCATTGCCCTTATAAACCCCCTTCCTCGAAACCACAATAATAACACACACACACACTACAACAACCACAAGCACAACAAAGACACCAAACACGCACACACACACACACACACACAACACTCGCCTTCGGATGAGACTGATAAACGTAGGCCCTGTGTGCGAACGCCACGCATAACATCTTTCCGCACTTAAATCCCGTTCCGCTTTCGAAAGGAGTAGGCCATGCTGCTGATTGGAAGAATGACAAATTTACAAAATCGCATACACTGGACTGAATGGTAAAAAACACATGAGTGCTTATTGCATTAAAACCTCGATATACAACAATAAAATAAAACAATAAAAAATAAAAAAAAAACACAAATTCACACAAACCCACAAACAAACAATGCAAACAACCAAACAAGCCAAAACAAAACAACACAAAGCAACAACAACACCACACCGCAAGAAAACAAACAACAAGCAAAAAAGCAATCAAGCAATCAACCCCACAAAAAGCAATAAAAAAAACACACACACACACACACACAAAATCACAACAACAATCCAACACAACAAACAAACCAAAGGAATACACACAAAAACATAAACAAAGACATAAAGCCAACAAACAAACATCAAATAACAAAAAATCACTATAAAACTAAACGACGGCTACTCCCACCAAAACAAACAAACCAAAAACCCAAAACGAAACCAAAACAAAAGCAAAGCAGTAAAGCTCATTTCGTCCCGATGGCAGAGTTAGCAAAGAAGAACAAACTATTAAATAAAAAACAACTTGAATTCACACCTTTTGTCAACTAATTTATGATTTGTCCGAACGATGACCTACAAAACACAGAGCAGCCAGCTGCTTTTTGGAAACAGGGCCCAGAAGATTTTAATATAGTGGAGATGCCTTGCCCACAGTACAACCCCACTCTCTCGGCCAAGAGGGCATAAGGCAGTCCAGCGTTGGAGACGTTCTCCAAAGGCCTAAACCAGGCCCCCAAGCTGCAGCACATAAAGGACTGTGCGTAGTCAAGCCTCCTAGTCAAGAGTTATAGTCGAACACTAAGACTAAGGCTGTAAAGTTGGAATTCCATGAGTGGGAAAGAAAGCCACTAGGTCCATACAGCCTCTTCACTTTGCTAGGTTCCCCCAGCGTCAATGGTTTAATCAAGACCTGTATAAAGCCCAAGGCGCTGACAACTGATAGTCACGCAGTAAATCCAGTAATCCATTACATACCATACCAAATCAAGAGACACCTAGGTCAAAAGCTGTGTCAGTTTATTGAAAGTCCAGCTAATCTGCCAAACCGTACACCAAATATACGTTTGTTAGTTTTCTGTTATGTTCGAGATTGCCTTAACAGCCGTGACAAGCTCTTAACAAAACAATCTGCACTCAATTCACTCGTTTAAAAAAGAACGAGGTGGAAACAAATCTCTGGTCCGGAGTAACTAAAAAGAGTCATATACGACGCAGAGACTTCTCAATCAGTGTTGCAATTTTCAATATCACAGTGATTCTTCTATTTCGACTTCACCGCCATAGTGGGAGATCATGTCAGAGTGCACATTCTGGGTGACTCCAAGATATGTTAAGCTGGGGAAACGCCACCCCCAAGCAACAAACACACATCAACAATAAACAATAAACAACAACAAAATAAACATCAATATCAACATCATCATCTATCATAAACCATCACAACAATCATCAACATCATCATCACCATCATCCATCATCACCTGTCGTCGAACGTCGACATCTGTCCCTCAACATCAACAATCACCCTCAACATCATGTCCCCACTCACTAATTCTTTCTAACCACGCATCACGCATTCGCATCGCATCACCCGTTTCGTGACTCAAAGACAAACCTATACCGTCCTTGTGACATGCAGATCTTCTCTACCTAGCAGAATTTCGAAAGAACAAAACCGGCATTTACATTACTCAGACCCATAGGTATTGAACAGATTACTCCGCCGACACATCTGTAAACAAACATGATTCTTTATTCCTCAATTTTTTCTTGCTGTCTCACTTCCCTATACCTTAGGCTTAAAAAGAATAAGTACGCACTCTCGTTTTATCCATACAAAAGTTACAAAAAGCTAAATAACAGGGGTATCCGTTTAATATTTTACTTCGTAATACCGTAGACGTGGAATTAAAAGTGTGTAGAGTGTTTGTGTGTGTGAGTGTGTGGAGTGTGTTCGTGAGGAGATGTGTTAGTTATATTAGTAGTGGGTGGTGTGTGTGAGAATTTGTGTCGGAGTGCTACTGTGTATTTGTTCTACGTGTAAGTGTGAGGTTTTTATGCATGTGTGTTGTCCGAGCCGCCCGCGCCTGCTGCGCGCGCGTGATATTGTGAGTTAAAAAAGAATGCGATTGCGCGCGCCTGCGCAACACAGACACACGGAAAACATCAGACGAACCCCACCCCACCCCCCCCCCCACCAAACACACAACACACACTTAAATTACACGAACAGTACAGACAGATCAGACTAGCTCCTAATAAGCACTAATAATGAAAATATAACGTTACATCGGAAAACACTATGCAAACGACCTGAATGAGACAGATCCCTACGGAGAACAAATATACTACGGACACACAGAGTGGCCGGAGACGAGAGAAGACAAATACAGAGAACAAAGACAGAGAGTGTACATAAACACAGAGACGATAGAAACCAATCAAAGAGAACCGCCAGAGCGACAACATGAAGAGACAGCGAGAGACGGCAGACAAAGACAGAGACAGAGAGAAGACATCGCACGCACTAGCACTACATCACAACACACAACACACACATCACACACACACACTAATACATAGAGGCGGTAGAGCAGAGAGAGAGATAGATGAGATAAGAGATGAGAGAGTCAGAGAGTACAGAGAGAAGAGAGAGCAGATAATAAAGAAGAGAGAGAGATGAGAAGAGGGATGAGAGAGGAGTCGAATGAACAGAGAGAACAAAGACGAGACAGATATCATTACTCCGAAAACATGCCCGTGTTTGACCGTGCCAGAATCCACTTATTAAATCGCCCACAGACACTAACACAGTACTCAAGATATAGTCAAAATTACCCTGGAACACACGCAACGTTCAAAAATCGAAAGATCAGTGATATTCTAGCATCATGGCCTACCACTGGACTGATATTAAGGGCCAGAAATTTATTTGATTATGTTCACCACACAATTTTGGTGTTGAATAGTAGGTAAAATTCCATTTTAAATCGGGTTAAACGATCTACAAGCACGCAACAGCCACACACGCACACATACACACGCACACAGGACACGCACACGAGTCCGCACATAACATGCACACATCGAACATTAACGCACGCACAAACACTACACCCACACGTAGGCCACGCACTAGTCCACAAACGCAAACGCCATGCACGCACGCACACAATAACACACAGCATACACACGAAGGCACGCAACACACACAAATAGAAAAAACCCATGTTTAGACAGCACGCACGACGCACATAACACACACACAGTAGCACGCACACACACACACACACACACACACAAGGGACGACGTTCATCAAGAAGCGAAAATGTCCAACCATCTATTTTTTCAATTGACAGAGTTTTGTGCTTTTAACTCAAAATGACAAGACCCAAAGCATAGTGGATAGTCCGCACACAGCCAGGAGCAAACCCCGGTGACAAGCAAAAGCAAGTCTGTCAAGCCAAACGACCCTGACACCAGAAACCTGACCATAACTACCGTACTCGAAAAAACAGTCTCAGTGAACCGGGCTGTACCGATGGTATGTTTGGAAATGTGTGGCTACAACAACAGGAGCACAGCATTAGATAGATCTGTCCACGATAACTCGCAGAGGGTGGGAATAAAAAGTGCGGCCCAAAAATCAAAGAGCTTCCCTGTGCACAAACATTTCACATTGGAAAGCACCATCCAGTATCTAAAAGACAAAACCAAAATCAACAGCATATGGAGTGAAGCAGGTCAGTAGATCCAACGCACAAACGCAACTGACGCTGTTAATTCAATATGCATACGTCAGTAAAACAATCGCCCCCCCCCCCCACACTGTACATTATCAAAAGTCCAATAGCAGCAAAGAGGAAAGACTCAAGACATTGCTCATTCCAAATCAAGCGTCATAAATCCTCGAAAAACTTAGGAAAAAAAGAAAATGAAAACTAAACAAATGAAGCCAAAATCGCTGGAAAGGACCAACAGTAAGGTTGAAGAAAATGTACAAGGAACCAAATTCGGTAACATCACCATTGTACCAACCAGTTGATCCTAAAACTTCAAAATTAGATCTAGCAACCTCCAATAAATCAAGAATCTTCCTGTGGCATTGACAGTAATCATGAATCCGTGAATGATGGTGTGCGCAAAGCCCACAGATAGGACGATCAATAAAACGGGATCAAAAGTCTTCACCCGCAAGGTACACACCATAGAAGATATCCACAACGCTGTCGAAATCAGCAAATTCCAGAATGAATCATACACCCGAGGCAATACTGATACATTGTGGAATCAATGAACCTTAAAAACAAAGAGACTGCAACATCTATCGTAAAAGACCTTCTGCACATAAGCAAAGAGAATCTTTCAAAGACCATCCCGATGCAAAAATACATCATAAGCAAAATAGTGGCCCATAAGGAGACAGAAAACTACAATGCAAAAGAGAACATTTTATTAACGCTAACCTTAACTGATGGCCTTCTTGAAGAACACCAACCAGAACCACCGATGGCCACGACAACCTCAGACCCAAACCAGGTGTGCCGAAGACTGACGGTATCCAACCCACCAATAGAGAAGCATTGCCCTTATGCTGGGGAACATTATATCCGCCATCGTCGGATCTCTCCTGGGAATCGCCCCCGCAGAAAAAAACGACTAGGAGACCCAAGGCACCTTGACTTCCCGACAAGCAGGAACACTCTGTTCTACCCTGACCACAGGCGTCCTGGCCTGTGAATCGGGAACCAAAGGCAGATCCCCAATGGACTCGCTAATGACTGATTTTTAAACAGAAAAGGAAAACAAGAAACTTCCCCCCTGCCCACACACACACACACACGAGAAAAGCACACACACACACACGCACACACACATACACACACACACTACACACACCACACCCCCAACCCACACACACACACACACACACACACACCCACATTGTGAGCAAGCAAGTTACATTAACGCCCAACACAGGCAACAGAGAATCTCCTATGGGTTACGTTTAAAAACGAAATTTTTATTTAGTCTGTTGATTATATTTGTAGATTATAACTTTAATGTAAATTTCGGGCGCAAACTCAACTTCTCGAGTATACGGAATTGTTTCCCTTGCATTTGGCCCAATTATTAATCTTTGTTCCATTTAAAAACATTTTGATATAACTCATGAACAAGTGCACAAGAGCAGACGTAGGCAAGTAATTCATTTTGAAAAACCAACCTTACTTTTTTAGATGAAATGGCCAGCCCATGGCTGATTGATGACACAAACATTTCTATCAATGTCTCTCTACGACCTGGAGAGGAATGGGCTCCACAATGTTAATGTGACCCAGTCGTACTACCCATAAAATTTCGGGCACAGCACTATAACAATCTAAAGGGAACTCAGGAGTGCATTAAGTCATTTGAATATTAATTGCCATAAACTCTGACAATCCCAAGATTGACGTTGTTTTGCTATACTCTTCCGTTCATCCGGAAGACGAACAAACCTTTTTGATTTGTTCTTTTTCTACTTCTTTAAGGCTAGTATATTCGTTAAATTTTCCTTTTTGAATTTTTACGTCTTATACACACACACACATCACCCACACACACACACTGGATTAAGTTTTTTGATTAAATTGTAGATTACGTTCTAGTACAACCTGAGAAAAAATTTGCACTTTTACAACCCTGTTACCGTAATTAGAAACAGGTACAAAAGCGAACATTCTTTATAATGATAAAAACATGACCCTTTAACAATTTTACAGTGGAACTGTGAACTGTTTCAACAAGTTACCTACCATATCTATTCATCATCTTGCATCGTATAGATCTGAGGTTTTAGTCTTAACAGACGTTAAACAACTACTAGAAATAGACACCAATCTGAAAATTACATTATCCACCAATCCATGAAGTTGTTTGCAAACGATGCTGAAAAAGTTCGGCCGCCTCTATGTGCATTAAGGTAATAGAGTATAATGAATGTACCAAAAATCGCCAGTTTCCAATAATGTACCAAATCTACACTCCCACTAACCCCCAGTTCTGGCATAGCATAAAAATCACCTAATCCTATAGATCTAACACGTCGTTTCCGGTATATCTTTGCCTATTAAAGGCCCCAATGACATTAACACAGAATGGTTACGTACATTGCAATGAATCCTAAAATAAATGGTGATAATATGTGTTGTTTATTTTACAATGCGCAGCCTCCCCCCTCGTGCTATGTCCCCTTTATGGGATAGAAAATGGTACCTCAGTAACCAATATCGGATTATTATGAAAACATATAACGATTCATACTTAAGTTCCGACATAAATGATGAGTAATGTTAACCTAGAATCCAGACAATAACGAATGCAAATGAACCGAGAGCTCAGATATCAACATCTTTCATTTTCTCCATCCCTTGTATTCCTCACGAACTGTAACTGGAAATAAATAGAGGAGAGACTTAAGGAACGTGATTCATTTTTTACCCAATTTAGCTAACACTCTATAATTATGTATTCATCAGAAATTACTATAGAAAAAGATGTTATCCCACAAAATATAAATAATCGTTATGCTGAATGGAAAAAGTTTAACGATAATATTGAAACAGATAGAATTATGCGAAAATAATTAAAAGCTATGAGAATAAAATACTTTCTTTATGCCAATTTTTAAAAGTTTGCGTAACTGCAAGCAGCTGATATTATTCTATCCAATAAGTGAATATCACCATGATGTCGAAAAAAGCATTCCGGAAATATATTGTGGAACCTACAAGTATCAAAAAGTTGAGAACTGACACAAAAGCTACTGATATAGAAGTATATTACGAAAAAAAACGTACATGAAATCATTTTCTTATATGAAAAAAGCAAATTGCTTTTTGTAAAAAAAACCGTTGAACAAAGCAAACACGTCAGTTTGGTCTTCCTTTTATCGACTTCTACAAGAAGTTAACACTTATACAATGACATTTGAGCAAAAAGGTGTGGGCAGCTACAAATTTAAAAATATGAACCAGTGGGATAAGCATTCCACACAGTCCCCATAAAGATTAAAAGACATGAGACTCCCATCTAAAACAGAAAAGCTGAATAATTCAATATAAATGTTATACAGACACAAAAGTGAAAAAAGTCTTTCAGAAAAATGCAAAGTATAGAAGCAATAAAGAAGCACAGAAAGACTAAGTATAAGACCCTTTGGTAGAAAATAAGTCATTAACTCAATGCTCCCCCTAACATTGCAAGTGAGCTTAAAGATGCCTCCTACCCTCTTGGAACAAAAAGAACATCCGTTGGTAAATGATGCTATTTCAAAGTGAATGTTAAAACAGCTTGCCGAATAAATAGATATTTTTATTACTTAGTAAAAATTTCAAAGTTGCTGGTCTCAGGGGTCATTCCAGATCGGGGGGGGTTGGAGATTATTCAATTTTGGAGCATAAGGAAACAATTCCATTTTAGGCCAATCCAAAGCAAGGGTAAACCTAAACAAAGATAAAAGACAGTTACAGACCTTATCGCGTTAAGACCTCTCCACACAGGTACAACTTAATGGAAAAAAAAAATTTAAAACCGACTAATGCATTATTTCGATAAAAACAAAATATCCCATTAGCCAGGCATGGACTTTCGAAAAGTAGATTGCACAGCAGATCATCTGATTAAACTTAGTAGCATAATAAACACCAAATTGCTAGTATAGAAAAATGTGCTTGCCACCTTTTTTTTGTGATATAAAAAAAGCACAGATCAGGATCGGGCATAATCGAGTTACTTAAATAAATGCTAAAAAACTATTGGCTTATCAGGTAATAAGAAATCATTATATTAAAGCATTTTCTCTCAGAAAGATGTATGCATGCGCAAAGTTGGAAATTCCTATTCTACTTGTACTGTTTCCAACACATGTGTATTCCACAAGGGAACCAGATATTACGCTCGCGACATCTTAATCAATATCTTCTTTTATGATCTTCCATCAGGTGCCTCTCCATAAATGCCATCCACTTCGCATTATGCTGATGACATTTGTATGAGTATGAATTGTTTAGCGATGAAAAAGAAAACACCAAGATGCATATAAACTATAATAAAAACTAGGTATCATCTTGAGCTAAACAAAATTAATACACACTATTTGAGACAGGTCTTTCATTTTAGTGTGTCTCCTGAAAAGACTAATCTCGTACTTTTCAATAATGTCACTAACCCCCAGTCTACCTGATATCCAAATAGGATGGGAAATAGTATGGAATATATAACTTTGGTGAAGCTTTATAGGATATATTTTATGTCAACACTAAGTTGGAAATATCCCCAAAGACTATATAAATACAAAGAGGCACGGAAAAGTCTATTAATCTTATCTGAAAGTGTATTAGAAAACATATTGAGGCTTATGATGTAAGCTTGTTTTAAAACCATAGGCATTATCTTAAGGTGCGAATCCAGACTCATAAAAGGCCAGGAATTCATTTTTCCATGTAGCTCACCAAAATATTTATTACAGTAAAATGACCCGACAATACCAGTAAGTCTATTCGATAGCTCTGGGGGTGTCCCTTTTCATGCAGTCGACCGAGGTTACCTATAACGATAGGAATTTTGCCATGATACAATATCGACAAACATGGCTAGAGGCAAATATCTCATACGTTTGTTCAACACAAGAAACCAATGTGGACAACGAAATTATATAAGAGACTGATGTCAAACTTTCCAAAAATAGCACAATTCAATTCGCTCAGTAACCACAGCTTAGAACCTTATACATCTCAAATTATTTGATCAAGCAGATATAAACCCACAAAAATAGCTAAATCGAGATACACACAACCTCGCCTTGTTCCCCCATGGGAACTAAAGAGACGCTAGTTATATGACGTTGATAGATTTCCTCTTATACGAAAAAAGGTAAGAAAAAATTCTTAGCGTCATCATGAAAGGACAAATATACAAACTGACAATCTCCAGCATCATCTTATAAATATTTACACAGATGGTTCCCTTTTGAACAATAATGAGGCTGGGTGCAGCGTTTGACATACCGATCTTGAGAAAAGAAGAGAGATCAATTAAATGGTAGGAAAAAATTAGATCAAATTTTACAGCAGAATTGTCTGCTATTTTGATGATTTATGAAAAAACTTTATTACATTACCTAAAGACATTATATCAAATACTTTCCGGTGTTGATTCCAGTGTCAGTCATACTTGCTCAGAGAAACTATACAGTTCAAAAGTGAGACAAGGATTTCATAATAGAGATTAGTAAACTAATACATTTCTGATGATATCGAGGCACTGGTGTTACCTTTTGCTGATACCCTCGCGACTGATGTATTTACTTTTAAGTGAAAAATGTACTGAGAAAGCAAATGTGGAGCTGGAGCAAATCGATGGGTCTTGCACATAAGTGTTACCTCTATCCATCCATGAGGGCTATAACATGTTACAAATGCATGATTGGAAACCTACTATTACAAAAAAACAAAAAGTAACTACTGTGGTAATTCCTGAGTGGATTGATGCATCCCATATAATTAGTTCTTTGATAAGATCAAATATCGTAATTACAAGCATAAAAAGAAATAAATTAGGGGATCACTTATATACAGGTTTAAAGCTCAATGCTATATTAGAACAAAATTTTTATAAAAAAAAGTCAAACATGAAATCTGTGGTTGAAAAATCTTACCAAGATCACATTCTTTTACGATTGCAGAGAAATCTGAAACATCTTACTGCCTTCCCAGTCCGACATGCAGCAAATTCCTTAAAGACATTCCATTACAGAAAGAAATTGTATTGTCATTAAGCCATACTCTCTATTTTCATACTCTCAGCTATAAGGATATCTTCACGTTATAAGAAATTGGAAAAGTTGGTATTTTTGCTGTTTGATGTTTCAGGGTTGGGTTGATGTTGCATTTTTTGGTTAAGGGTTTCTTTTGTTTTTGTTGTTGTTTTTTTTTTTCTTTGTTTTGTTTTTTGATGTTTTTTTTTTCCAGGAATTCTTGATAATGCTTTTTTTCATAATAGATTTTTAATTACGATGATTAGGTTTTACGCATACCCCTCCCCGCCCTACAACACACACACACAACAAGCACGTGCGCGTGCGCACGCACACACACGCACAACGCGCGCACTACGCACACACACACAAAACACACTTTCCTGTCAGATATCACTAACATATTCGGAAGGACGGTTTAAAACTGGAGGAACTACTACCACAACACACACGATACCTTTCGTGATGATACTATAAACCGATGCCCCGTGTGTGCGAACTTGCATCAGAACATCTTGCGCACACGTCAAATCCTGTTCCGCTGATCGTAAAAGAGTAGGTCCTTGTGTGCCGGTGAGAACATATTGGGACAAAGTTTAAACAAAACACCCCCCGCAAAAAAAAACAACTAATGCGCTTAGATTTGTATGACTATTAACAAGATCAGCTCAATATAAATTCCAAACATCAAATGTTATTATAACTTATATAATAATATTAATTATTATTAGAATCTCTGATCATGTGAACAGATCAGGGCAACATGTTGTATTATACATGAGCACATGCATACAAGTAGGGAACATACATTGGTATAAATACGCGAGTGCTTGTGTTAGTGCGTGCAGCGCGCACGCACACACTCCACACACGTGATACACTCACATATACATATGACCAAACAATCTTTTATATTTTTAGGTTTTATTATAAATGCTTGTAACAAAAAAATAACCTATGTATCGTTAAACAATTTTCGTTTAGTGCGATCGAGGATGACCAGAGACCTCTAACATCTCCTGGCCCGCGCATATTGATGCAGCGCCCATCTCCCTCTTACCTCGCAGTCTTACCTTCCCTGACCCTAAAGAGGGCAGAGATACCCAATTTTACAGGATTGGGGGGACCTGAAAAGAAGTATTAGTTCTTCAGTTAAACGTCCTTCCACTAAATATGAATCAGACGATTGTGTGTGTGGGTGTGGGTGTGGGTGTATAGTGTGGTAGTGAGTGGTAAGAGTTGTGTTGAATTTGTGTGCGTGACAGAGAGAGAGAGAGAGCGGAGGAGAGAGTAGCGAAAAGTAGAGAGAGAAAGGAAAACTTATGGAAAAAAAAATTTTAAACCGACTAATGCATTATTGCGATAAAAAAAAAAATAACCCCCTTTAGCCGGGAGGTTTTAAAAAAGGTAATGCACACAATCATCTGTTAAACTTAGCGCATTTTAAACCCAATTTGTAGTGGGAAAAAAGTGCTTGCCATTTTTTTGATAAAAAAAAAAAAAAAAAAGTCTGGCATAAACGATTACTATTAAACAAAAAACTTTGGCTTTATTGGTAAATTATCTTTAATTAAAGCATTTTTTCCAGAAAGTGTAGGGCCTTTTGGAAATTCCTATTCTTTTACGGTTTCCAAAATGGGTATTCCACAGGGAATTTCGCTCCCCCTTTTTTTCAAATTCTTTTTTATATTTTCCCTCGTGCCTCTCCATAATGCCACCATCAAGGGCTAGACATTTGTAGTTAAGTTACATAAAAAGAAAAACCCAAAAGGGATAAAACATTTAAAAAATATTACATTTGGTAAAAAAACTTAATGACTACATTTTTAAAATGGTTTTTCATTTTCCCCGAAAAACAATCTCCTTTTCAATAATGGCCAACCCCCCAGTTCTCCCTTTTTTTCCAAAAGAGGGAAAGTTTAAATATAAAACTTTGGGTGAATTTTTGGGAGATTTTTTAGTCTCACAAGTTGGAATTTTCACTTTGAATTTAAATACTAAGGCTCGAAAACTTAAATTTTCTAAAAGTTTTTTATAAAAAGGGGGGTTATTATTTTTAAAAAACATTTATTATCTTTATGGTTTCCAGATCATTTATCCCAGGACATTTTCATGCCCCAAAAATATTTTTACAAAAAATGACAAGACTAACTTAAGGTTTTCTTAGCTCGGGGGTTCCTTTTTTATTCGTCCGGGGGTACCAAAAAGGGAGATGGGGAATTTTTCCCATTAACAAATACGACAACGCTGGGGCAAATATCTCTTACGTTGTTAAACACAAAAACCCAAAGGGACAACGAAATTATTAAAAGATCTGATGTCAACTTTCCAAAAAACACATTTACCTCTTAACACACAAACCTATATTTCTCAATTATTTGACAAGCAAATAAACCACAAAAAAAAAAATCGAAATCACTCCTCCCCTTTTCCCCAGGGGAAAATTAAAAGGCTTTTTTGACGTAGTTTTTCCTCTTTAACGAAAAAATAATGAAAATATTTTTTCATCATGAAAGAAAATATAAAAAACATACCAGATTTTAAAAATTTAAAAAGATGGGTTTCCCCTTTGAACAAAATGAGGCTGATTTTCATACATTTTAAAAAAAAATCATTTTTTGTAGGGAAAAAAAAATCTATTTTTACAGCGAATTTTCTGCTTTTGAGGATTTTATTTTTCTTTTAATTTTCCCAAAGACTATTTCAAATACTTTTCTTTTGATTTCCTTCTTTCTTGCCTGAAAACTTCAGTTCAAAAAAGACGTTTTATTGAAAATTATCTCAATTCATTTTCGATAACGGCCTGGGGTTCCCTTTTTCTGGGTACCCCGACTGTTATTTTTTTTAAGAAAAAGTACAGAAAACAAATGTGGGCTGAGCATATCATGTCTCACAAGTGTTCCCAAACCCTCCTAGGGGTATACATGTTTCAAAAAGCATGTTGGGGAAAAACTTTTAAAAAAAACACAAAAAACTGGTTATTCCCGGAGTGATGTGCCCCATTTATTATCTTTTTTAAGATCAAATATGTAAATTTTCATGAATAAGAAAATTGATCCTTTTAACAGGTTTAAGCTAATGCTTTTTGAACAAAATTTTTAAAAAAGCAACATTACTGTGGGGAAAATTTACCCTGATCACATTCTTTTACGATCGAACTGAAAAACACTTACCTCCTTCCAGCCGATTAGCAAATTCTTTAAAACATTCCTTAAGAAAAAAATTGTATTTTCATTAACCCTACCCCCTTTCAACCCCTTATTAAGGATAGTTAAGGGAAGAATTGGGAAAATTGGTATTTTTGCTGTTTTATGTTTTTGGGGGTTGGGTTTTTGTTGTTTTTTGGTTTTTTTTTTGTTTTTTTTGTTGTTTTTTTTTTTTTTTGTTTTTTTTTTTTGTTTTTTTTAAATTCTTATAAAGCTTTTTTTTTTAATATTGTTTTTCGATGATTAGTTAATGCATACCCCCCCCTTTACCACACACACACACGCCTGCCGGCGCCGCAAACACCCCACACGCGCGCACACGCACACACAAATACACACACTTTCCTGTCTTTCACTATTTGTGAAAGGGCGTTAACTTGGGGAAATACTACACACCAAAAACCACGTTCCTTCGGATGAGACTATAAACCCAGGCCCCCTGTGGGAAGCTGCAGAACACGGCACACGTCAAAACCTGTTCCGCTGTTCGAAAGAGTAGGTCTTGTTGCCGGGGGAAAAAGATACAAAGTTTAAAAAAAACCCCCCAAAAAAAAACCTAAGCGTTTGATTGTTCACAAGATTTAGCTCATAAAAATTCCATCATATTTTATTATTATTATTTTATTAATTATTATTTCTAAAACGTGACAACAGGGGATCTGTGTTTATACATTCACATGCATATTAAACTTTCATGGTTAATACCGATGTTTGAGAGTGCCGCGCAGCACCACCCACACGTGTGTACACCACATAACAATTAAAAAAAACAACTTTTTTTATTTTTTGTTTAAAAAACTTTTTCAAAAAAAAACCCATGTTAGTTAAACCCATTTTCGTTGCGATCGAGTGCAAGGGCCTCACTTTCCAGGGGCCAGCATATGAGGGCAGCGCCCATCTCCCCTTTCCCGCTGCTTTACCTTCCCTGACCCTAAAGAGGGAGGTACCCCTTACAGTTGGGGGACCTGAAATGAAGTTAGTTCTTTTAGTTTTAAAGTCCCTTCCAAAATAGGGGAAACAGCGTGGTTTTGGGGTTGGGTGTGGGTTAGGGGGATGTTTGGTGTGTGTGTATGTGTGTGTATGTGGTCGTGAGAGAAAAGAGAAGGGGAAGAGGAGAAGGGAAAAGAAAGAGAGAGAGAAA
>CM054143.1:106733-140571 GCA_028751875.1 Rapana venosa | reverse complement strand
GGCTGGGGTCATCATAGTACGGAAGTCATCGGGACCACCAAATCAGAGACGGTTTTCTTGTCTTACATAATGTCCAAAACTAATGATGATGAAACAATTAAGATGCCGCTCAGTACGTGCGTTTTTATAACTACTTGGCAGAGCTGTACTCTTTGTTTCCTCTCATAACACCATCCCATAGTCAACCAAGCCCTGAACACATGCAGTGTTGATCAGTTAAATTGAACAGCCTTCTTAGACATTTATCCTTAAAGCGGAGGTAGTTTGAATGAGGGGCCAGTATTTCAAAAGAGCCCATAACAAACAAACTGTGTGTAGGAAAAAACAGGATTCAGGAAAATCCCTATGATTTTTATGGGATTTTAACCTGTGTCTCCCTGTCTATAACCCAGAGCAGTAACCACGTGGCATGGCAGATGGTCTGTTTTGTACCTTTGTCATAGCATTAATGTAAATCAAAGGCAGTACAACAACACTAATGTCAAGGATAGCAGTGGTAAAACAGACAGCAACAGCAGTAGTAACAGTAGCACCATCTTTATCAACAAACAGCATCATCAGGTGCAAAAAGAAGCAAAAAAAAACCTACTGGTTGCTTTGACAAGGTTCAACGTACTTTAAGACGATGGCAATAGTTATCAGAGACCAAGCATTTTGTGCAGCCTGCTTCACAATAATGATAATAATAGAACAAAATGTTAACAATAATCATCAACATAGTCAATAAGTCAACCTTAAGAGACAGCCGTTTAAGTGTCCAAACTTAAGAAAATGTTATGTACAGACAAAACTGCACGTGGACATTCCCAAGCTGGCACTATTCAGACATGCAATCATAGAAAGTTTGGATACTGGTCATGATTTGTGTTGATCCCAGACAGTGAGATAAACTGTCCTGCAAAAGTAATACAACAAGAGCGATGAGAAAACGATGGGAGGCAGAGAAATACGATAAAGGGCAAAGTTTCACGACAATTGCGTGGCTCACTTTGACAGAACCATAAAAAGAAGTTATCTTCTTAATATTGACTTACGAGGGAGGAGAAATAATGTTGCTTTACTAGATTGTGTTTATTCTGTCATGAAAGAATGTCTGAGCAGAAAATGTACGTTAATGATGGGGCGCAAGTTACAGACAGAGAGAGAGAGAGAGAGAGAGAGAGAGAGAGAGAGAGAGAGAGAGAGAGAGAGAGAGAGAGAGAGACAGACAGATAGAGAGGGAGAGGGGGAGAGAGAGAGAGAGAGAGAGAGAGAGAGAGAGAGAGAGAGAGAGAGAGAGAGAGAGAGAGAGAGAGAGAGAGAATGACAGAGAGACTGTAGCTTAACTCTATTCTCCAGCACATGTACTGCATGTCCTGACAGCACCGTCTTATGTATGGTTCCTGTAGTCTCAGCCTGAGGCCAGTACATTGTATCCAGTGTAAACGTCCTTCGTAACACTACATCGTCCAAATCTCTCACCCAATTGCACCGACCTCCCATTGGTGTGTCTGCTACAGACAGTCACCAAATTCGCCTCAGACCCCTTGGTGATTGTTCCAACTGGCTCTCTGTCATGTTATATACGCGGTTCTTACACAGCCATGCCTTATATAAGACGAACAAAGTAATTAGTTTGTGAATAGTAAAACCGCACCCAAGATGAAAACTCCTTTCCATATCCCTTTGAAGAATCGCAGGTATCAGCATTGAAATTGTGTTGCTGTTTTTCAGATGTCACCAGAGTTTCCAGAAGATGGGGACACTATTTACGCTGAAAGTTCCACCCAAACCCCCATCCCTATCTCCTGCGGCATCCTCAAGGGAGAGTATTCAGGCATCCGGTTGTTGCTGCGTAATAGTACAGTATACGGGTTTGCTGCTCAGTAGGAAGTATCTCCTATAGAAGGCCTGCTACAGACAGTCGCGAATGTTGCTTCAGACCCCTTGGTGTTAGTTCCGATTAGCTATCTTACCATGTTGCTCACCTCTTTGGTGTATAACTCATGCTCGCATATGAGCAGGTTATCTGGAGAATGGTAAGGAAAGGTCGGATACATAGATTTCTGTCTGCATCCCTTTGAAGAATCACAGGGATTTTTGTCAGGTATTAAAATTGTATTTCACGTTTTATCCTGTAATGCTTTATGGGATCATACCACAAGACTTATTGAATGTGGTGCAAAACTGTTTGTCCCCAAATATTGTTGTCAACACAATTTTCGTATTATCTTTTCAGTGTATGTTCTATTGACCACTCTAGAGAGATAGACAAGCTGATTTTAAAGAATCTGGGTGTTTTTTTAAAATCTCATAATGTATGTGTAGTTGATAGATAGCTCATTGGTTGGAGCACTCTCTTTTCCCCAGCCACGTTAAGCAGCGTCGAGCGTGGTTACCATTTGGATGGGTGACCGATTGTGCGCCTTGACTTCAGTACAGTTCACCCAGCTGTAAATGGGTACCTTTTTCCCTTTAGATTGGGGAAAGGAAAAGCACGGGGGAAAGGAAAATGGGCGCCACTCAATATGGGGCCCCTTGAGAAGTTGAGGTTTTGATCCCTCGCTCCCCAAAGACCTTAAAAGGTTATGGAAACCTTTACCACTACCTACCATCCCTTCTCCCCACAACGGGGGTCGTCCTGGGTTGAATTTATTTTTTGGGCAAGGGCGTTGATACAAGGAAAAAACAGCAGATTTTGGTTTTTAACCCGTTTTACTAAAATCTATAGTTGAAACATTTTCGTCTGCATTTTAGCTTCTTTTTCTTTTTTTTAGCATTCTTTTTCCCTTTTTTAGCATTTTTCATCTCCTTAAATTCTTTGCCCTTCTTTTTGTTCTTCTTTTTTCTTCTTCTTCTTTTTTGTTTTCTTTTTCTTCTTCTTTTCCTAAATTCTTCTTCTTCTTCTTAGACATTTTTTCCCTTTCTTTTGGGGGGGAAAAATTCTTCTTCTTAAAAATTTTCTTTTTTAAAAATCTTCTTCTTCTTCTTCTTCTTTTTTTTCTTCTCCTTCTTAGAACCTTATTTTCTTTTTCTATTTCTTTTGTTCTTCTTGTTCTTTTGTTTTTTTGGTTCTTCTTGTTGTTGAAGAAGAAGAAGAAGAAAAAAGAACAAGAACAAGAACAAGAACAAGAACAACAAAAACCCAACAAGAAAAAGGGAAGAAGAAGAAGAAGAACAACAACAAAAAACAACAAAAAAAAACAACAACAACACCAATGAAAAAAAAAAAAGAAGTTTAAGGTTTCTAAAAAAGGGAGAAGAAAAAAAGAAGAAGAAGAAAAAGGAAAGAAAAAGGAATTTTTAAAATTTTTTACCCTTTTTGGGCCCTTCTTCTTCTGAAAAAATCTTTTTTTTTAAAGTTTTTTTTCCCTCTTCAAAACTTTTTTTTTAGCTTTCTTTTTCTTGTTAGTTTTTATTCTTCTTATAAATTTTAAAGTTCTTTTTCAACAGCTGAATGTGAGTTTTTGGTTTTGTTCTCTATGTGTCTTTATAATTTTTTTCAGTTTTTTTAAATTTGTTTCCCAAAATGCATCTGTTCTCACCTTTTTGCCCCCTGATTTTTTTTCCCTAAAATGAAGGCAAACTCGACCAGGGGTTTTACTTGGGAATTGTGTCCTTTATCTGCCATGGGGCAATGAAAAGGGGGTTTTCTCAAGTTTTTGATGTCTGGTTTAATTCGACTTGAATGATTTTTTTTTCTCCTTTTTTTTTAAACAGGGGCCATTTTTGTTTTCTTTTATATACTAAAACCCCATTTTAGGAATTTTGTACGCGAGTGCCCGGGTGTGTTTTGTGATCCCGTGGGTTTTTTGGTTTTGTGCGTGTTTTGTCTGGCCCGTGTCTGTGTCTGTGTGTGTCTGTCTGTATTTGTGTGTGCCCTTGTGGGTGCGTCTAGCTCTGTTTGAAATATGTTTGGGTCTGGGGTCTCCCAACACACACACAAACAACACACACACACACAAAAAAACACACACACACACACACACACACACACATATATATATATTTATTTATATATATAAAATATATATTTTATATAATATATATTTTAAAAAACACACACAAAAACCACACACATATATAATATATATATAAAATATATAATATTTATTTATATTTTTAAATTTATTTTTTTATATATATATATATAAATTTTATTTTTAAAATTTTAATACGCAAACACAAACACACACACAAAACCATACATCCTCCAAAAAAAAAGTACACCCAGACTGACAGCCCACTTAAAAATAGCAAAGGGGCAATAGCGAACAGCCCAAAAAATTGTGGCAAAGAAAACATGCAACAACTGAAAGTCTCTATCAGTCGATGTGGTCGGGCCTGAATAGTTTCAGACTTACAGGGGTGCCAAAACGTGAAAAAGGAAAAGGTTACACTTTCTTAACCTAACAATCAAGGGGCCCGTCCCCCTTGCTTTCTTTTTTTTCTGTTTTCATCATTTTGGGTTTTTTTTCCCTTTTTTCCCTTTTTTTTTTGCCCATGGTTTGTTCTCCGAGGCTCACTAATGGTGGATGTTTCTTATAAAACCTGTTTTTTTTTCCTTACCACAAAGGTGCTGAATTCTGTTTTCCGGGAAAATTTTGATCTTCTGAAGGGAAAAGGGACTTATAAGTAAACAAACGTTGAGGAAAAGGTTGCATTTTTTAACCTAAAACAATCAAGTGGGGTTCCTTTGCTTTTTTGGGTTAGTTGTCTGTCTTTTTTCGGGGCCTGATTTTTCCTTTTTATTTTTTTTGCCCAAGGTTTGGGGTTCCAAGGTTCCAATGGTCGTTTTTGTTTAGGGGACCGTATTTAAACGCAAAGAAGGTACCCAAAACCCTTGACTTCGGGATGTATTTTAAGTATGTTCTTTTTTCCCTTTTAATCAACGATCGGGACATAAATGACAGGTCTTTTAACGGGAAATATTTGATCTTTGGGGTTTGAAATGAAAAAAAAGGGAAATTAGTGTTTATTCCTTGTTTTGGAAAAAAAAAAATGTGATCTAAAAGATAGATTTAATTTTATTTCGCTTCGCTCGCTTGGGTATAATTATACAAAAAGGGGAAAATGAAGGCACTGTGTGAATGTGTATGTGTGAAAAACACCCAGGTTCTGCTCTTGAGTTGACCAAAGGGAAAATGGTCAAAACCAACACCTTTATTTTCTTCAACGCCCCCCGAGATTCGAACTCATGTTTTTCATAGAAATTATGGGATGGAAGTCGAACTTTTTTATTTCCCGGGCTATACGCTCATAATTTCCCTTGACAGTTTTTGGGATTTCTAAATGCATAAAAAGTTGTATGGGTTTTCAAGAGTTAATGTTTAAGATCACACCACGCCCCACTTTTACACACACACAAACACACACACGTAGTTTTCCCACACTCTCCCCAACACCACCTTTACATCCCACATCCCAACTCTGCCCTTGTCTTTTCAAATTTTGCCCGGATAGACGACAACAGACGGGAGGGGAAATAGCTATTTTGTTAAAAACAGAATAGATTAGCAGCTGAAAAGCTGTAAAAAAAGCAAAAATTCCCAAACAGAGTCTCAGTGGAAAAAACACAAAAACAACAACAAATCCGATCGATTATATAAAAACCCCCCTTAAAATAAAAAAACAACAACAGCAAAAAACAAAAAAATCCCCAATTTTCCACTTAGGGGAGGGCCGGGGCCCTGTCAGTATAAATTTTGAAATCCTCCCCTTCTGGATTTTTTTTGGTTGGGAAATTCCCCCCCTTTTTACCCCTCTCTTTCTTTCTCCCTATCTTTTCCCTTTTCCCTGCCACCCTCCTCCTGTTTATTTCTCCCTTCCCTTTGTCCATTTTCCTGGGGGGGGGGGGGGGTTTTAAACAAGGAAGGAAAAAGGAAAACTTCTTTTCCAATTTTCAATTTGGGGATGCGCTGGGGGGGCCTTTGGGCTTTTCAGGGGGTTAAGGGCATTTTGAAACGCAATTTCCTCAATAGACAGAAAACAAAATTGCTGTCTAGTGTTCGCAAAGAAGGGGAAAGAAGAAAAGAAGAAGAAGAAGAAGAAAAGAAAAAGAAAAAAGAAGAAGAAGAAGAAGAAGGGAAGAAGAAGTAAGAAGAAGAAGAAGAAAAAAGAAGAAGAAGAAAGAAGAAAAAAAAAAGAAGAAGAAGAAGAAGAAGAAGAAGAAAAAAAAGAAAAAGAAGAAGAAAGAAGGGGGGGAGGAGGGGGAAAGGAAATTTTTTTCAAATCAAAAAGTTTTTGTGGACTCCCCTAGAAATGGGCTTTTAAAGCGAATCTGAAATACAAAAAAAGTAATTTTTTGCATTTTTCCCAGTAAAAATAAAAATTCTGTCTTTGTTCTCTTTTCCCCTTATAGTTGTTGTTGTTGTTGTTATAAAATGTTGATTTTGCTTTTGTTGTTGTGTTTTTTGCTTTTGTTGTTGTTGTTGTTGAAAATGTTGTTTTGGGGAAAATTTTGTGGACAAATTTTTTCTCTTTCGGGTGGTCAGTTTATTTTTTCTTTTTTTTTTTTTATTTCTAATAACCAATAGTAAAATTTGTTTACAAAACTTTGCGAGAGTTCAGCGAAAACACATACAGTATTTTTTGTGTTTCAGTTTTTTGGCAAAAATTGGACCCAAAAAACTACCAAACATTTTCGTCAACAAACAACAAAATAAAAAAAAAACCCCAAAAAGATACAAAAAAATGAAACTATCAAACAAGTAAAATTTTTGATAATTTATGTTAGGGAAAAAATAATTTTTTGGTTGGCTAAAAAAATCCTTTTTTGTTTAAATGTGGACGTCCAAGATTGGGTGCACAGTCAATGGAAAAAAAAAACAATTTTAAATTTGCCTACCCCTGAAGTCCCTTTTTTTAATTGCGGGGGGTTGTTGTTAGTTTTTTGGCAGAAATTAAAAATATTGTAACCATTTTAACCCACTCTGGGCCCCCCGCCCTGTATCTTGGGGCTGTCTGTCTATGTCTGTCTCTCCCTCTATGCTGCCCTGTCTGTCTTTTTCTCTCTTCTGTTCTTTTCCTTTCCCCCTTCTGTCTCTCCTCTCTGTCCTCTTTTCTCTCGGGCCCTCCTCTCTTCTTCTCTCTCCTCTTCTCTCTCTCTCTCTTTTTCTTCTCTCCCCTCTCTCTCTTCCCCCTCTTCCCTTTTCCCTTTTCTCTCCCCTCTCTCTCCTCTCCTCTCTGGCTATTTTTTTGCTTTCGTTTTTTCTCAGTCTTTCCTCCCCTTTCCCCCAAAACACCCACCAAAACTCCCCCCGAACACACACACACACACACACAAAACCCACCAAAACACACACCACCACACACACACACGCACACACAAAACAAAAAAGGTGCAAAAGCTTAAACAAGAATTTTTTTTAAAACAAAAATAAAGGGAAAGCAATAACCCAAAGCGGGAAAACAGCAAAAAAAAAAATTCAAAAAAAAGCTTATGGGATAATGCAAAAAATTTAAACCGAAAAAACCAAAACATTGCTAACCCTTTTGATGCAGTTTTTCCAGCCCTGAAATTGAAAATGCCGTTTAAATGGCCTTGGGAAATAGCCAGGGGTCCCCCACCAGTTGTTAGAGCAAAAAGTCCATGTGGAATTAAATTTTAAAACTTTTTTTTGATTTTCCCCAAAATTGGAAGTCGGGGAACCTGTCAGTAGAAATAAACGCCCCAAACCCGGGAAAAATTCTATGCAGGAATTAAATTTTTTTTAACCCCTCTATCTGTCCCTCCCTTGTTTTTTTTCCCTTCCTTCACCAACTTTTTTGTCTATGTTCTGCATTTTTGGCCCAAATTTTCCGGCCTTTTTTTTTGAAATTATTTTAAAAAGAACAATTTTTCCCATCGTTTGAGGTCGGGGAGCACCCTGGGGTATTTTTTTAAAGGGCGTAAAAGGAAGTTTTTTTAACATTTTTTTCCCCGGGCATGGCGAGAACATCTTTTGCTGTCGGATTTCAACAGTGAAGAAAAGAAAAACCCACAATTTTCAAAAACAGGCATGGGTTTAAAATTACCAAACGCCCTTAAAAACCCACTTCAAGTGTCGATTACGTAAATTTGAAAGTAAAACAATCTCAAAAGGGACAAAAAAACCTGAAAGGGTCTAAAATTTTTGAAAGTTGATGTTGCCGGTTTGCCCTTTAAACTGAAAGTTACTGTCATCCCCCCGCAACCCGGGAAAAAAACAAAACGGGAACAGGAAAAAATCTAAACAAGATTTCTCAGGGGGATATGTAAAAAAAAAACTCAAAACCCAAAAACCTTTCCCCAAACCCTTGATGCAGTTCCCAGACAGTGTAATAAAACCCGGAAAAAAGGGCCTTTTAAAATTTAGCCAAGGCCATCACCTTTTATTAGAGCTGAATTTCCCGGGGAAATTTAAAAATTTTTGCATTTTTTGCATTTTCCCCCCATTTGGGACCCGGGAAGCTGTCAGTTAAATAACGCTCCTAACCTTCTGGAAACCTGTGCAGGATTTTGACTCTTTTCGACCCCTCTCCAAATTTCGGGGGATGCACAGGGCCTGACCATAAGGGCTTTACAAGGGGAATGCTTTTTTCACCCTATAAACGACAACCTCGGGGCTGTTGACCATGTGAAAAGGGAAGGGGAAAAATGTCTGAATGTTGGTATTTTTTAGCGTTCATGTCAAATGTTTTTTGTTGGGCCACAGCCAAAGCAGGGTCAGTAGTACGTTTGAAACTGGCTTGAAACCCTTTGTTACATTACCAGGGAAGCAACATAAATTGGAAGTTTTCCTACTGGCTTTAGCTTTGGTTTGAACAAAAAGACTGAAGTACTTAACAGTTCATGTTTTTTTATCAAGGGAAATTTGGGGGAAAGTTTTAATGTAATATTTCATCCCCAAAGATTGTTCCCCTTTTAAAACCCAAAATTTTATCAGTATCAAAACACCCATTGTGCAATCGCCTTCCCCGACACTCAGCCGGACTCTAGCAGACGGTTGGTGCACCCCCTGTTGATTATGCAGCCATTTTCTTGCTCCTCATAGTTCTCAGTTTTCCCATAGTTTTCTTTTCCCATTTAAAATCCCTGTTCACTTTTCTGAGGGAAAAGTCCCAAATTGCTACGGGCCAAAATCGAGCCTGCAACGGGTTAAATAAAAGTTTGCTCTCCAGATCCCCAAGTAAACCCTTAAGTACAGGGCTGCTAGTGTTTTAAACCCCCCTTCGGTTTATACACATGGCAAAAAAATAAACCCATGCACTTTAAAAGGTTTCCCAAAAAACCATGTCAGCTTTTGGGCGTTTTAAACCCGGAAACAAAAACCCATACCAGCATGTTTTCCCCAAAATTAAAAGAGGGCCCAACCTTCTTTGTGGGCAAAATACAACACATTCACGACATCTCACCATGGTGAACCTAAAAGCACTTACCGTTGAAAGAAAAAAAATTCTTCTGTGTCTTTTTTTTTGCTATTTTTTTTTTTTGTTTCGTCTCATCACTTTCCAACAATGACATTGTTAACCTCGTAAACTGCAATTTCCCCCCGTTCCAGAGAAAAAGAAAATAAAAAATTTAAATCCCCCCCAAAACAATAAAAAAATTTGAAAAGGGAAAGCAGAAAACCAGAACACATTGGATACCATTATTGTGGTGTCTGCCAGTGTCCCCAGTTTTTTTCCTTTTTTCTTTTCTTCTCCCCTTATTTCTTCTTTTCAATCAGCTAGATTTAAATTGGGTGCAATTAAAGCTGCAATTTTATTCTACCCTTTTTGCATTCACGTACCCTGCCTTTTCTTTTTTTCCTTTCCTCACCCCTCCCTTTTTTTTGGTTTTTGTTTTTTTTGTTCGTTTTTAAAGTGTTTTTGGAGAGAAGAATGCCCAAAAAAAAGGCGAAGCGTTTTTTGTTTCTTTTAAGAAACCAATAGTATGCAGTAACTTTTCAAATCCAAAACATGCCCCTTTTTTTTCCCGGGTGGTTATACACTGGCAAGTTTTTACCACTATCATCGTGTTTCCATGTGGCAATGGAACTCAAAATTTGACAACAGTTTGTTGATTTTGGGCCCGGCCCTTTTTGTGGCCAGATTATCGTTACCCAACCTCTGATTTGAATGTCGAAGATTTGGGGAATTTGAGAAAAATTTTCGGGGATACTAATAGCAATGCTAAAGAAAAATCCATAGCTGTAGGACATGTTTAAAAAAAATGAGATAGCGTGTGCTGAAACAAAAATTTTAAACCTCTGCGTTTTTTTTTTCTTTTTTTTCCTTTTTTTAGGTTTTTTGATAGGGCCCTCTTTTCCCCCCAGAAATTTTTGTAGCCCAAATTAAAAAGGGGCAGGCAAAAAAGGGTCCCCCAAAACTAGCCTTTTTATCAACCATGTGCTTTTTCCCCATGCGGTGTAAAATTTGAACTTTTTGTAGCTTTTTTTAAACGACCCAAAATGAGGGGGATAAAAATATTAAAAAAATTAAATATCAAATTTTGTTTTTTTTTGTTTTTGTTTTTTTTTGGGGGGGTTGCCTTTACAAATATCTCGTTTTGATTTGTCTCTGTAAGTTATGGGCCCCTTAAAATTTCCCCTTTTTTATTTTTTATTTATTTTTATTTTATTATTATTATTATTTTATTATTATTTTTTTATTTATTGTTGTTGTTTTTTGTTGTTTTTTTGGTTGTTGTTGTTTTTGTTGCTTTTGTTTTTAAATAACCACTGTTTTTAAATTGTTTTTATAAAATCTTTAATTTTTATTAAAAAATTTTTGTTTATTATTATTACACTAAACCTCTTCAACATCACATCATCATCATCACATCATCACAGTATCTCAAACTTTCCTAGCATGTTTTGGTATACAATTCTCTTCTAAATTTTTTACTGTGTCTTCTCTCTCTTTTTTTCACTTAAATTTTCCCTGGGATGGGTTTTATTTTACTGCATCCAAGGCCCATTTTTTGTGTTATCCCAAAATTGAAGTTTCCCGATAAATTCTTTGGTGGGGTCCATGCCTTTTTAAAATTCCTTTTTTTTCACATTTTCCTTCCTCCCTTCCCCTTTTTCTGCACACCCTTTTACTCGTGGGGTTTTTCCCTTAAATTTTCCCAAAATGTCAAGGGTTTGATGGAGCTTCTGTAGTGGGGTTTTGCTTTTTTTTTTTTGTCAAATAACCCAAAAACACAATACCCCAAATGCCTTTGTGTGTGTGTTGTGGGTTTGTGTTTGTGTTTGTGCTGTGTTGTGTGTGTTTTATGTGTGAGTGTGTGTTTTTTAGGGGGGGGAAAAAAAAATTTTTTGTGTTTGGTGTGTGTGTTTTTGTTGTGTGTGTGTGTGTGGGGGTGTGTGTGTGTGTGTGTGTGTGTGGTGGGTGTGTGGGGTGTGTTTTTTTGTTTTTCCCTTTTTGGTTTTTGGTGTGTGTGTTTTATTTGTGTGTGTGTGTGTGTTGTGTGTGGTGTGGGGTGTGTGTGTGTGTGGGTGGTGTGTGTGTTTTGTGTTTTGTTTTTGTGTGGTGGGGAGAAAAGCCCTGCCCATTATTTGTTTTCTTTTGGGCCCCTTGTTTTTTATGTGTTTTTGCCTTCTATTTTTTGTTTACGTGTTTTTTTTTAAAATGTCTTCTGTTGTTTTTGGGGGTTTTTTTTTACCCTTTTTTTCGGTCTTTGCTTGTTTTGTATTGTTTTTAATATTTTTGGTTTTGGTTTGGTTGTTTCTTTGTTTTTTGGGGTTTTTTTTTTATTTCAAAGCTTCTTTTTATGTTTTTTTTATCTGAAATTTTAATTTTTTTACTTTCATTTGTTTTTTGGTTTTTTTCCATTTCTAGCTTCTTTTATCCACCTTTTTATAATTTAAAACCCGCTAGAGACGACTGGGTTTTTTTTCCCCCAAACAGACATAATCAACATCCACCCAATGTCTTTTTTTTTCCCTCTTTTTTGCCGTTTACTCTGTTTTTTTTTTTATGTTCTTTTTTTGGGCGGGGGTTTGGGAGAGGGGGGGGGGGGGGGAAAATTTGGGATAAAAAATTTGGGAATCCCAGCTTTCTTCTTAGTTTTTATGGACCCCCCCCCCAACCCCCCCCCCCCCATCCCCCCCCAATTTCCACCCCCCTAAATTGGGTTTTTTTTTATTTTTTTTTTTTAAACCCCATTTTTTTCCCTGTCCTTTCCCCTTTTTTTTCGTATTTTATTTTCTGTTTAAACGATCTATAATGTTTGGAGCTAATTTTTTTAAAAAAAAATTTGGATAGAAAAAGGGGGTTTAAAAAGCCTTTTCCCTACGCGGGGAAAAAAGGAGGTTTGGGGTTTTTGTTATAGGTTACTCTGGAAGAAATTTACTTGACCAACTGCGTACTACATGTTTTTTTTTTAAACTAAAGGGTAGCGGGGCCTTGCTGTTTTTGCCTCTCTGTGTTATAAAAACACTGTAGAATTTTAAAAGAAATGTCCAGATAGGTGATAGTTGGGGGGAAATGTCTAAAAGGGACATAGTTTAAACGTTTAAAAACACTTTTTGCAGTTGTTTTTTTGTTTTTTTTTTTTCTTTTACAAGAAGGTACAGCAGGTTCTTTTGTTTACCTGCAGAAAAATACCTCCCAGCATAACAAACAGAGAATATTTACAAGGGATACCCTTGGGGGTTAGAGTGATGTTTTTTCCTTGGGATCGGGCTGCCCCGGGTTTTTGGGGTTTCTCGTTCATGAGGTTTTTTTTTAACTCTGGATTTAACATTTTTTTCCGACTCAACCCCCCTCCCCCTAAAAGTCATTCGCATGACACAATAAACCGAGGTCCCGTTACAAATACTCGCAAAACATTTGCGCCCACTTTTAAATCCTTTTCCCACTTTACGGAAAAGTAGCCCTAGGGTTTTGCCGGGGGGGAAACGGAGAAAAAAAAAGACAAAATTGCTTTACACGGGGGGACGGATAAAAATTTGCACATGAAAGTTTATTCCAGTATCCTCAAAATAAAAGGGAATAAATTAACTTTACCGGCCCCTTCCACCAAAAAAATAAGTGGCGATGCACCTGACCTTTTATATAAAGGATAATGAATAAGCTTTCATGTTTTTTTTTAAATCCAGTCCCCGCTGATGCAGTTTTGTCAATTTATCATTCTTTTCCCAAATGGTAAAACAATAGTTTCTCTCCAAAAAAACCGAAGGGGTTATTTACCTGGGGAGCATGTTTGTTTGCATTTCTTTCGAAAAACCCCTTTATCCATCAGGTAAAAATTGTAATTAACGAAGTTTTTAAAGCAGAATTTAAAAAAAAAAAAACATCTCAGAATGTATGAAGAGCCCCTATTTCCCAGGGAAAAAAAAAAAGCCCAAACTGCGGGGAAGGGTTAGGGCCGTCACACCAAAAATTGGGGGGTCAAGATGTCCTAAAAGGGAACAGTAAAAGGGAGGGAGGAAGGGGCAGACGGGAAAAAAACGAGGGGAAAGACAGCATCAGAGAAAGACGGGCCCGAGTGAAATAAATTTGGCAATGGAAACCCTTGAGGATCGCGCGGGAGGGCGGGAAAAAGGGGTTTTCCCAAAATTTTTCATTAGTGCCCCCAGGCCCCACGAGACAACTAGATAGGTGAGGGAGGTCGGGGTGTATGGATGGAGGGATGGATGGATGGTTAAGGGATGGAATGGATGGAGGGAGGGTGGTTTTGAAATGTAGGTATTTATGTATGTTTGTATGTTTGTATGCATGTATTGTATTATGTATTAGGGATTTTATGAAATGTATGTATGTATGATTTTTGGGAAATGTATGAAATGTGTGTATGAAATGTATGTATGCTTTTGGTATGTTTTTATGTATGTATGTATGTAATATATGTAGGGTTTGTATGCTTTTGGTGTATGTTGTTTTGTAGGTTGTTATTTATTTATTTTATGAATTCAGTCGAATATAAGTAAAAACCTTTTTTTTTTGTCCATATTTGAATACTTACTATTTTTGGGTTTGTTACACTTTACCAAATAAAAATTTTTTATTTGATATGAAATGTATTTTTCATTTATGTTTTTAAATGTATGTATGTTGTATGTATTTTGGTATGTATGTATGTATGTAGTAGGGAGGGTTTTTAATATGTATTAGGGATGCATGTAATCTATAAATAAATGTATTTGTGGGGTATGAATGTCACCCGTTTTTAAAATTTATGTTTGCATATGTTGTTTTTGACCCATTGTTTTTGCTTGTTACGGGCCCATTTACTTTTTTTCCCATTTTATACACATTATTTTCCCCAACCCTGTGTTAAAAGGGATCCATTTCCTAAAAAACACACTTACCTTTCCCAATATTTTGTTTTCGTTTTTTCATTTTTTCTTATTTTTTTTTTTCTCAGGTTTCGTCACTTTTTGAAAAATTCTTTTAAACGGGCAGGGTTTAATCTTTTTTTTCGGCTGGTTACCAGAGATAAATGGGTTTTTCTTTGAATTTTTTTTCTTTTCTCCTGTTTTTTTGGGTTTAAATTTTTTTTCGTTTCCCCAAATTTCTTCAAAGGTAAATTTCTTACCCCTTCTCTGAAATGATTTCCATGTTTAGAGTTCAAAAAAGCTACCGGTTTTTTTCTTTGTCTGTCGTTTTTTTAAGGCGTTTTTCCCTTTTGTTTGTTTTTCCTTAAATTTTTTTTTTGGGGGGGGGGGGGGAAATTTTGTTTTTTAATTTTGGTTTTATCTTTTTTTAATATGTTTTTAAAGGGTTTGTTTTTTTGCTTCTTTCCCCCTTTCCCCGGGTATTTGCCCCATTGAGCACTTTTTCAAAACCCTTTTTTAGCAATTCGTTTTTTTTATTACACTGTTTGAATTTTTCATTTTCCGGGTTTCTACCATTATTTTTTTATTAAAAAGCTTTTAAAGATTGATTGATAAAACATTTTGATTATCTTATTTTGTTTTGCTTGTTTGTGTTAAGTCGCCCCTTTTTTTTTTTGGGGGGGGGGTTATTTTGGGTACGGTTTTTGTTTATCCAGGGCCTTTTTCCCTTTTCTGTGAGAGGGGAACACAAAACACACGAAATTTATGGTAAATCAAAAAAAAGATCGAAATCGTAGCCTTTAAGGGGAGATACTTAGGAGTTGTGGGCTTTGATGTGGGTTTTTCCTTCATCAGACCACTCAGCTTGGGAACGGGAATTCCCTTCGTCCCCCCTTTGGCTTTCCCAAGGCTATAATTGGTTTATTTGTCAAAAAAGTTCAGACGGGCCCTTTTTGCAAAAGTAAAAGGGCATGGTTAAAACACTTTTTCTCTTTTCCCCCTACACACACACACACCACACCCCACACACACACACAAAACCACACACAACACACCACACACACACACACCACCACCAAAACACACAAAACCTACACACACACCACAAACACACCCCAAAACAAAACACCCCAAAACCCCAAAACACACACACAAAACCACACACATCAAAACCCCCACACAATAATTTTATCTATTTTATCTATCTGTCCCTTTGCCCTAACCCCGTGGGGGCCCCCTCAAAAAACTCAGAAAACCATTTCCCCCCATTCCCCCTCTCTTTTTTCTCCCATTTCTCAGGGTTTTTTTTGAGTTCAAAGGCCTGTCCATTAAAGGGTTTTTTTATCCTCCCAGCTCTTCCTTGGTCCCCCTCTTCTTCTTCCCCCTTTGGGACAGTCCCTTTGAAAAAACTGTCTTTGTAATTCCTTGGGAATTTGGTGACAATCCCCAAATACCACTTACGTTTACGTTTTTTTTCACGATCTTTTAGAAGGTTCTCATAGGGCCCAAATTTGGTTTGCTCGTTTTCGTTATGCACGCTTTCGTCGCTTAAGGGGTTTCTTTGTGGGGAGATGCCAAGGAGTTTTCCAAAAAGCATCTCTTTCCCCACTCCTGACTCTTCCTCCAAATCTGCAGTCAGGGCCCCAATAAATTTCACGGGCCCTACAAAATATGGATTTTGACAAGGGGCGCATTAGTTTGATTTTGGGGGATAAGTGAGATTTTCTTTTTCTCCCCCAGATGGGGGTTTTTTTTTTAAACAAAGCGGTTTTTGTTGTGCAGTCCTGTTTTATATTTCGGGTTTGGGGTTTCCCTGGTGGGAAAATACAAGGCCCCCAGGTATTGAAGCTTTGAACTGTTTCCCAATTTGGGCCATTAACCCTGATATCAGTGCTAATCCTTTGGGGTGTTATTAGCCCATCATTTTTGGCCCTTCTCTGCATGATTTCATCCCCGTTAGTTTTGGAGGCCTTATCCAAGTGTTCTGTTAGGCTGGCAAGCTCTTTTTCTGATCCTCCCTATTCCATAAATTGTCTTCTGCGAAAGGGGAGGTTTGTGTTTCTTTCTGCCACCAATGCTGACGGATCCTTCATGTTGTTCCAGGGCATCACCATGGTTCTCTAAGGGGGTTTTAAAAAAGAGTGGGGTGGGGTTAACACCCCCTGCCTTTACTCCAACTTTGTTCAAAACCCCATTCTCCAATGTTGTTGTTGTAGTACACTGCACGGGTGGCCCGCTGCAGCTTTTTTTGATGACTTGTTGAAAAGGTTTGCATTGATGCGGGAACAAATTCAGGGGTTGCCCACAAAGCTGCACCCACCCCTGCAAATGCCTTTTTAAAATCCCACACACGGGGAAAAATTTTTTTTCATACATCAATGCTGTAATCCCTTTCCCTTCAGTTGTTTTTGGCAGTTCTTTAGCTATATATTCAACTTGCTTTGATGATTTTTATCCCCTTGGCTAAGCCCCAATTTTCATCCATTTCGAGCTTTTGGGTGCATTTGCGATGGTTTCCCCAATTTAAGGCAGCCACAATCTGGCGGGGGGAATCCCTGGGAAAAAAAATCCCTAAAACAAATTTCATGCTCTTAATCATCATTGGTTTTAAAGTTTTCACGATACAGACTTTAATGCAACCTAAATAACATTTTTTTAACAGACGGGAAGAAACACAGGGGAGAGAAAGACGGGATTGCTGCTTGTCCTTTTTTGGCTGCAGTAGGGCAGTCTACCGGGTTTTCTTTTGAACTTTCGAAATGCTTCCCCCTCCAAAGAAAACTTGTTCTTTTTCAAAGTTGTGTATTTGACTTAAATTGGGACGTAATAAATTTTTTTGATTTTTTGCCCTCTCCCCTGCCTTTTCCCGTTTGGGTTGCTTTTTGGTATAATTATCATATGTAAAGTAGAAGCAAACCCCCTTTTTTTAAAACAGGGTTTTTGTTTTAATATTATTAATTTTTGTTTAAAAAATAGAAAATTTTAATTTCTTTTTTCCCTTTTTCGTATACTTTTTTATTTGTAAATTTTAGAAAAAATGTTTTCGGACATGTGCATAACGTTTCCGAAAATTTAACTTTCTTGCAAAGGCCCCTGAGTATGTTCTTTTTTTCATTTTTAGTTTTCTGCATGTGAAGTCCCCTGGCCCCTTTTAATGTCAGTTGTGCAATTTCCCTTCTTTTTCTATAGAAACACTTTTTCCCTTTTTTATATTTGGGGTTTTTTTTCTTCTGTTTTCCTTTTTTTTGGGTTTGTGTCCCGTTTTGTTGTTGTTGTTTTCTGTTTTTTTTAATTTCCGTGATGGCCAAAGTTTCAAGTGTTTTCCCTTTGGTTTTCTTTTTCAGATATAGATTAAAAAAAGCCGTATATTCATACATATATAAATATAATACATATTAAAATTTATATATATATTTTTTTATTATTTTATATTTTATATATATAATTATATATATATATTTATTTTATTTATATAAATATTAAAATAATAAAATTTTTATATATTTCCCTTTCAATTTTTTTCTTTTAAAAATTTCGGCTGCAATTTTTTCGTTTTTTGTGTCTTTTTTTTTTGTTTGCACACAGTTTAAAAATTTTTCTTTCCATCTCTTTTAGCAGTTTCTTTTTTTTTTTTATTTTTAGAAAACCCATCTTTCCCAAAACCCCTTTTAACAATTTTGCACTTCGCTTTTGAAAGGCAAAAAACCATCCAAGTTTCTTTTTTAGTTTTTTGACAACATTTTCCCAAGGGAATTTCGAGGCTAACACACCAATTTTTTTTTTTCTTTAAATGTTTTTTCCTTTTATCTCTGTTGTCCTTGCTTTTTAGTTCTTTTATTTCATTTTTTTTCTGATACCTTTTTTTTGGGTTTTTTTCGGGCCCCCATCAAAAAAATTTTTTTTGAACAAATAAAGGCAAAGTCAAAATTGTTTCCCCTTAAAAGGGAGATTTTGGAGGGTTTAAGGGCCACAAAAAAAAGGGGAACTTGAGTTGTTTGTTTTTTATGTGTTTTTGGCCCCCGGGTGTTGTATTCACGGGGGGTTCAAGCTATGACAGTTTTATTTTTTGGGGAAACCCTTTTCCTCACAGTTAACAGTCCGATTTAAATTTGCTTATTCCCTTATTCGTGAATATAGAAAAAAGAACCTAATTAGATTGCATTTTCCCCTTTTATAATACTCCGTTAAAAGAAAAAGATCACAATAGACAGATTGGACGGATCCATGCAGAAAAAACAAAAAGAATTGACATGACAGGGGGAGTTTTTTGGTCCCGATGAAGTCAGCAAGTACACTAAAAAAACTTTTGACTTCAAAACTCTTTCCCCCCCTTTTACCCAATTTTTCTTACCCCCTTTTTAAGAAGGGGTTCTCAGAAGGTCAAGAAATTTTGAGGATCCCTGTCGATTTTTTTATCTCACATTACTTGTATTTTGGGTTTTTAAACCAAAAAAATTTGGAAATTTCCCCCCCTTTTTGACCTTCACTTTTGGTTTTTACTATTGTCTTTCTGTGGGCCCTGTTTTGGGCCCAAATTTTTGTTGGTGGGGAAAAATTTTATTGGGGGTATTTTTAATTTGTGTTCTATAGAATTTTTACGTTGTTTTTTCCCAAAAAAAAATCATGTTAAGTATTCATGTGTTTTCCCTACGAAGGAATTCTTTAAAAATTATATCCCCTATTCTTTTTTTTTGTTGACTTGTCTACTTTTTTGCATTTCATTTTCCTTAATGGTTTTATATATTTTCCCCGTTTTTTGGGGTGTGCTTTGTATACCTCACACATGTTTTTTTTTTTTTCTTTGTTCTCTTTTCCCTTAATTTATTTGCCTAGTATTTGGTTCAGTTTTTTTTTTATAAATGTTTCAAAGGGTTTACACACCCAAAAACCCCACCACACACACTTTAAAAAACATACACACAAACACACTATTCAATTTTTCTAAAATTTTTTTTCTTTTTAAAAAAAAAAATATTTTTTTATTGCTTTTTGTCTGCATTTCCCTTTTAAATTTTTTCTGAAGTTAAGGGCAAAAAGCTTCTTTCAAGTAACTGCTTTTTTTCAAAAAGGGAGTTTTTATTGCTACTACATAGTTTTAAAAGCTATTTTTTTACTTGTTACCCAATTGTGTAATTTTTCCCTTTTACTTCACTTTTTTAATTTTCTTATTTTTTTTTCCCCATTTTTTTGTTTTCCCTTTTCCTGTGTCTTATTTGTATTTTTACAGTTTTCGTCTTTTATACTGGGGTGGTTAATGGCCTTTTTGTTTCCTTGTTAAAAATTTATGTTTTGGGGGGAAAGTTTTTGAGCTAGTTTTTGAGTGTTTTAAACCCCTTTTTTTTCCCCACATAAATTTTTGGGGTTTTAATTAGAGTTTAACACATTTTTTTTTCTCTATTTTTTATTTGTTTTTTTTTTCGTCTCTTTTTTCCCTTTTTTCTTTTTAGTTGCTCCCTGTTTCAAGGGGTTTTTTTTTTTAAAAACCCCCCCTATCTACAACTCCGAAAAAATGTCCTTTTAAATAAATAGAGGGGAAAAGGGAAAAGCCAATTTCCTTAGAGTAGATAAATTTGGAGGTGTGTGGCCCTTTTTGTTTTAAGGGATTCAATCAAAGGGCCCGTAAAAAAAAAAAATTTAAAAATTTTCCCCTTTTTTTACATATTTAGATGGGTTTTGCTTTTATCTGTCTTTTTATCGCACCACTAAACCGTGTGGAAATTTTTTTGCACACACATTCCCCACTGCACACGTGCACTCGTGCTAGTGCACTCGGACGCACGCCCCCGCAGCACACACACAACCCCACAAACCACCTTTTGGTTAAAAATATTTAAAAAGAAGGTCCCCCCCTGTGGAACACTGCAAAACATCTTGCCCCCAAAGCTTAAAAAAAGTTCCCCTTTTCGGGAAAAGGGAGGCCATTGTGTGGGCCGGGGGGAAAAATTGACCCAAAATGCCCAAAACACACAACACACACAAAACACAAAACACACACCACACACCAAAAAACACACACACACACACACACACACAAAAACACCCCACACACACGGAGGTTTTTTTATCCATTATTTCCCCGAAATTAAAAAACTAAATAAATAAATGAATAAATAAAAAACACACATAATGTATACCCTCGCCTTTTTATTTGTTGTACTTATTTTTTTTCATTTTCCTTTTTATATTGCTTTTTTTTGCATATCCTCAATTAACCCCCGATGCCCGTTTAAAGAGTTTTTCTGAAAGTGAATGATTTCTTCAAGGCAGTTTTCAACAGCTGCACATTTTTTGGGTTTTTTGGGTTTTTTTTCAAAAGTTTTAAATGTTATTTTGATGTGTCTTTAATGGTCTTTTTAGTTCCTTTTCCCGTTTTGAAGTTTTTTTCTTTGTTAAAACCTACATGCTTTTTTTGTTTTATTTTTCGGTGTCATTTTTTTTCATTTGATGTTTCCCTCTTTCAGCCCCGAGGAAAATGTGCTTCGTTTGTTTTTGGGGTTTTTTGTTTGTTGGTTTGGTTTGTTTTTTTTTGGGGTTTTTTTGTTTTTTGTTTTTTGTTGAAAATATTGTAAATTTTTTTCATGCTGTTTATCCCCTTTTTTATAAAAAGTTTCTTTTAAAAAAAAAATACAGTTTTAAAAACAATTTTTTTTATCTTTTTTGATTTTTTTTATATTGTTCTCTCACCCTCGTCCTTTTGTTCTTTTCCCTTTCCCGTGTCCTGTTTTTTCCCCCCATCCCTTTCTCAACCTTTTCAGAAAACCACCGTTTTTAAACAAATTGGGGCCCAAGGGGGAAAATCAAACCCCTTTGAGGCGAGATTTAAGAGGTGTTTTGTGGCCATTTTCTTTTTGATAAGCCCTTCAAGCAGGTCAGTTGGAAAACCCTCCTTTTTTGTGGTATTTTTAAACTGGAACTTTACCCCCTTTTTTTTAAAAATTCACAATATTTTTTTTTAAAGTGGTGGAATTTTAAAGTTAGCCAAAACACAAACACAAAGCCCCACACACAAAAGACGCACAAAAAACGCAGGGACACACGTTTCCACACCACACACACACACCAAAACACTTTAAAAAACCTGCAAGGGTTTTCCCAAAAGCTTAATGCTTTCAATCTGCACTGCTTCAAAATGTGGTTGTTGGTGTCTTTTTTTTGGGAACTTTGGAAGGGAGTAATTTCCCTTCCGTCACAAGAAAGCCAAACAAATTTTTTCAAAAAGTTTCCATTTGGACATTTGCTTTGACCCTGTTTAATTATTTGAAGGGGTTTTTCCATACAGATAATACAGAAGAAAATTTAAACACAAAAAAGAAAAACCCAGGAATTTGTTGTAGGCGAAACGTAGAACTTTTCCCTCAAATTTTTGTTCAGTTTTCGTTCGTTCATTTTTTAGACTTTAAAAAAAATTTCCCCTTGATCAATCCCTTTTTTAAGGGGGAAATCCCCAATAGGGTTAAATTTTTTTTCCTTGTCATCAAGTTTCCATTACACTGGAAAGAAGGGTTTTTACGTGTTGTTTCTCAGCACGCATGTTTCCAGGTTTTACAAACGGTAAAAATTTTTTAAAGGTTTACCCTTTTTGGTTAGTGCTTTACTTAGTACCTTGTAAAAAACACTAACTTTCCCTTAATAACCCCAAAAAAGAAAGTTGAAAAATTTAAATTTAAAAAGCACATATAAAATTTTAAGACAGAGAGGGGGAGAGAAAAGATTGGCCGGGGAGGTTCTTTCTTTTTAAAAATGTGTGGGGGGGGTCGGTGGGGGGGGGGTTGGGTGGGTTTTGGGCCCGGGGGGCGTGGTGGGTGAGCGCGCGCGCACGCCTCTTTATTGTTTTTACTTTTGTAAATGCCCGTTTACCTAATTTTGTTTTTTAGAACTTTCCCATCTAAAAAAGGGAAATTGGTATCCCCTTTTAAAAAAACGGGCATTCAGGCTTTGATAGCGAATAAAAAACCCAAAAAAAACTTGGGCACCCTTCTCCCCCTTTTAAACTCTGGTCCAAAGTTTGCTGGGGAAAAAAAAGAAAAATGTCAGAAAAGATTTTGCTTTTTTTCCCTTTTTACAGTCTTTTATTCTCTGCAGAAAATCACAGGGGGATAAACAAAAAAGAGGATAAGGCCCGTAATCTTTGCTTTGAAAATCTATCTTAATTGGGATAAAAAAATTCAACAGTGTATTTTATTTTTCCGTTTTAAAAAAAAAATTATGTACCCCGTTTGTTCTTCGTTTTTTTCTGCCCGCACCGTTGCCATTATGGGTTTTTTTTACGTGGGAAAAATGTTCTGCATAAAATGAAAGAGGAGGGGGGGGGAGGGCGAAGGCTCACGAAAAAAAAGTGAATTGTTTTAAATTTTACTATCATTAAAAATCCTCTGGGACCCAAAAATAAACAAGCAAGTAGCAAAGGAAAAAACAGGAATGGGAAGGGCTGGTGGTCCCGGTTTTTTAAACCATCACAAGGGGACCCCCCCCCCCCCCCCCTTTGGGGGGACAATTTTCCAATGTTGTTTCGTAACCCCATCTTATTCCCCCAAATTCCCCCCCTTTGGGGATGGGGTTTTCCTTTTTCGTATAAAAAAACATCGGCGAATTTGGAATTCCGGTTAAAATTTTTTCTCTTTTATCACTCTCTTTGTTTCTGCCTTTTTCTTTTTTCCCTTCCCTCCTTCTTGTCTAATTTCTCCCTTTTTAGGTCCATTTCCCGGGATTTTTTTTCTGACAACTTAAAGAATAAAAAAATCTCTTTTATGCCGAGGTCCGGGGCGCGCGGGCCTGCTTTTCAGGCGCTTTACGGCAGAAATGACGCATTTTCGTCATATAGCAGATAGCAATTGTTGCCCGTCTGGCATTTGATGATGAAGAAGAAAGAAAAAGAAGGGAAAAAAGAAGAAAAGAAAAAAGAAGAAGAAGAAAAAGAAGAAAAATGAAAAAGAAATAAGAAGAATTATGAAGAAGGAAGAAGAAGAAAGAAGAAGAAGGAGAAGAAGAAGAAGAAGAAAAAGAAAAAAAGAAAAAAATTTCGAAAAGAAGAAGAAGAAAAAGAACCCAACCCAAAAAAACAAAAACAAAAAAAAGAAGAAAAAAAAGAACAAAAAACAAGAAAAAAGAAAAAAGAACAAAAAGATCCTCCCCAAGAAAAGTCCCCCAGACCAACAACAATATTTATGGGTTTTTTTTTGCAAAACTGTTGTCTGTGTAGCCTTTTATCAGCCCCATCAGAGCTCCATAAAAATATCAAAAAACCCCGTTCGGACGCTGTACCAAGTGGTTTAACTGTTTGACTTCAATCCCCAAAGGGGCTATAATCCCTGGAATCGAAACTCAGCGGCGTCTGCCCGATTTTTGGGTAAGATTTTATTAATAATAAAAATTAATAATAACAAAAACGATAATAACAATAATAATTTATAAGATAATAAAAATAATTTTAATAATAAAAATTTTGGAAAATTTTTAAGCGCTGAAACTTGTTTTAAAAAAAAAAATCGAAAAACTTTTCACTCAAATTATTTAACGCATGCAGCTCTCCCTTTAAAAAAATGAAAAAACATATTTCAAAACCCTGCGCCCCGCACGCCGTACGCATGCAGCACGCAAAACACAAAAACACCCACACACACACACACTCCGGACACAATTAGGAGGGGAAAGGGTGCTGTTGAAAAAAATAGGGGGGCAGATAAAGAGGGGAAAAATTCAGGTGGGAAATTTAAATTTTGTTTTGAGGGGGGGGTTTTTAAGGTATGAAATGAAAGCTTTTGGGGAAAGTTTAAAAAAAAGGGGGGGGGGGGGTCATTCCAAGGGGGATGGACCAGAAATAGAAAAGAGCGACGGCCACAGGGGGTTTTTTTGATTTTGGGTGTTCCTTTGGGATTCACCCAGGGCAATTCAAAATCCCAAAAAACCTGCTCCGTGGGGTTAATTTCCCCTTTGGAAATACACTTGCAGAGGATAAAAAAATCAAAACCCAAAAAATCACATTTAAAGGGTTCGTAGTTCTTTTCAAGTTTGGGTTTTTGGGTTTACTGAAACACAACAACACAGCGCACACCCCCAAGTCAGAAAATTTTGCAGCTAACTTCATGGTGGGGAAAGACGGTTTAAAATTTTTTTATCCTGTGTTAGCCTTTGGGGCTCTAGTCCAGGAACAAAAAAAAAAAACCCCTTTCCCTTTTTTCTCTTTGAATTTAAAGGGGGGATTTAGGGGTTGGTTCTTTTTTTCTGGTGTTTTTTTTTTGTGTTTATTGTGTGTTTCCTCTGGTGGGGTGTGTGTGTGGGGTTTCCCTTTTGGTTTTTTGTGTGTGTGTGTGTATGTGTATGTGTGGTCGCGCGGGGCCCCTTTTTTTATTTTTTGTGTTTTGGGGTGTTTTGGGTGTGGGTTTTGGGGCAATTTACTCTTCTATGGAATGAAAATTTATCAGCTTTTAAACTTTTTTTTGCCCGATTTTTATCTTCTCTCTGCTAGGGAAAAAAAAAAAATGGATCGTTTTTTTTTTCTGTTTTTTTCCCCCCACCCTTTTTTGTTTTTGTTTTTGTTTTTTTTTTTCGCCCTTTAGCTACTCTAATTTTTCCCCCCCTGTCAATATTTCCCACCTGTTTTGTATTATTTCGCTTAAATTTTTAAACCCATGAAAGCTATCCTCCCCTTTCTGTTCTGGGTGTTTTGGGGGGCTTTGTTCAGTTTTGTATGGCCCGCAAAGCAAATGTTCTTATTTTGGGCCCTTTTTTTTCCCCTTTTTCGTTTAACGCATTTTTTTGGTTTTTCATTTTAATGTTTTTTATTTCCCCTTTTCCCCCTTTCCTCATTCGACATTCTTGACCCTTTGACAATTTTTTCCCTTTATTCTTCGTTAAAAATATTTAAAACACGTTGGTGAATTCAGGGGTTTTTTCTTTTCCTTAAGTGTTCTATGGGTTTTTTTTTCCATAAAAAACTGGGGGTTGGGTTTTTTTTTTTTTTGCATCGTGTCTTTTCCGTGTGACCTAGTACTTTGTATCTTCCCCTTTTTTCTAAGCTTTTTTTTTTCTTGATGATTCTTTTTTTTTCCCCGCAAACACCAACCCCAAAACCCTTTTTTTACCAAAGAGGAACCAAAGATCAATGCCTTGTTTTTTTAAGAAGAAAAGATTCGAAGGGGGTTGGGGAAAATTTTTTTAAGACTGTACACTCATTTAGGTCCCCTAGAGTACTGTTTATTTCCCCCGCGCATTCAACGCTTTGTCTTCTTACCCAAAACTTTCCCCAATTGATGTCGACTATGTTTTCCCCACAAGAAGAATTTAAGGGCGTTTACCCAAAAGTTAAAGGAAAAAAAAAGTTTAGCCCCTTACACCAAACACTAATGAAAAATTGGGTTTCCCCTGCAATTCAATGGTCTGATTAATTTAGATCAATTTGGTCTGTTTTCAACCATCCCCCCCCCCATGTTCTTTTTTTATTATTATGATGCTGTTAAAAGCGTTTGCAAAATTTTGCCAAAATTACATAGACATTTAGACACGATTCACAAAAAAAGAAAAAACAAAACATGACAGACAAATGCACCCAAAAGACACTAAATAGAGTGGGAACAACGCATTTATGAAACCATTTTGTTTTCCCCCCCGCTTTCTTTTCCCGCAAAAAAGTTTAACTTAACTTTTGTATTCAAATATATTGTTCATTTAAAACGAAATCATTTTTTAAACCCTTTCAATTCATAATTAAAAACAACCATCATTTAACTCCATCAAACTTATGAACCCCCCCCCCCGCCACAACTCTATCTCCTGTTTCATTTTGGGGTAGATTGTGATCTTAAGCATATTCGGGCCCCCCATTGTTAAAAAGCTTTTTTTGTCTTTGGTTTATTTAATCAGGGAACCAAAGTTATTTGCTTCAGAGAGACTTTTTTTTTTTTCCCTTTTTTCCCCCACATACAAAACAGTATCAATGCAACATTCTATGTTTTAAAAATGTTCATTTAAAAATAGACCCTGGCTTTTTTTTCATTCCTTTCTTTGGGGGTTTTTTAACCGGTCCCCCTTTCTGATTTTTTTCAAAATAAAGGTTTGTTTTTAATATTTTTCTGCACGATTCCAAACTTTTTTTTTTTTTGAATTTCAAATTTTAATACGCATTAAAACCACTTGTTTTTCCCCAATTGGGGTTTTTTTTTGTTCCCTTATTTTGTCTATAAAAAGGTTTTTGTGTGTTTTGTTTTCAATTTCCCTTATATCAAATGTTACAATGGGCCCGCTAGGCATGATTGATTTTTTTTCACCGATAGTTTTTAACACTAAAAGCTGGGTATTGTTTTTCTTTTTTTGTATATGTTCAAAGTTTAAAACCTATTTCATCATTTTGAAAAAGTTTCACTCCCAATTTTGTCCTTTTTTTTTTTTAAAATTTTTCCCCTTTAAAAAAACAAAGTGGTGTCTGTTTTTTTTTTTTCCCCCTTTTTTCTGAGAAAATAATTGAAATTTTTTTATTCAATTTTTTAAAACTTTGGGCAATTTTGGGGTCCCTTTCCTTTTAAAAAGACCAGAGCGTGTTTGTTTTTTTTTTTTTAAAATCCCTTTTTCCTTGGGGGGAGGTTAAAAAAGTAAATCCTTTTTTTTTTTTTGGGTTTTTCGGGTTTTTTTTTACCCTTTTTCTTGGCTCTTAAACCCCCTTTCTTCTTTTCTTTCTTTTTCTTTCTTTTTCGCTTTTTTTTTTGCCGTACTTTTTTCTACCGCCCTTACTTTAAAAATAAAATAAAAAAACACATCAAGGTGTACGTGCAAAGAAATGGGTTTTTTTCTTGGAGAAAGTGGTTTTAGCCCGCTCACGAGAATGCCCCGTATTCTTTTTTTAAAGGGATTCAATTTTTTTAAATTTTTTCGTTTTCCCATTGCATGTTTAAATATGTTTTTTTTTCACTGCAAAACAAATTTCCCTTTAACAGATGGGCACTAAAACGTATATTGGGTTGGGGTTTTAACTTTTCAATTGCAATTCTTCACCCAAACTAACCCAAAATTTAATATAAATTTCAATTTGATTCAAAAAGTTGATTTTCATTTTTTCAGGGGAAGTGGTTTTTAAAATTTTTTTAAATATTTGTTTTTCAACTGATTGATATTATCAAAACATACACATTAAACATGCTTTTGTTTTTATAGACTTTTTAATTGACACAGGGGGTCACACAAAAAAAGAAAATTTTATTTGGGGAAAACTTTCCGCTTGCCCCAGTTATTTTAGTTTAGTTTTTAGTTTACATTAAATTTTTGCTTTTAGATTTAGGGTAGTTCCTGGGCGGAGCACTTGCTTTCCCCCCGCCAAAAATAAGCACATCCGTTTGGTTACCTTTTGGGTGGGGCCGTTTGCGCGCGCGTTTGGGGTCAGTAAAAATTCCCCCCCGTTCAACCCCGCTGTAAATGGGTACCTGCCTCTTTAGGGGCGGGGAAAGGGAAAAGGGAGCGAGGGAAAAGGGGGATGGGGGCCCCCCTCATAATTAGTCCCCTTTAGAAGTGGGTCTCTGACGCCCCGCTCCCCCACGACCTTATTGGTATGGAACCCTTTTTTCCCCTTTTCCTTGCGCTGCAGAAAATTTCCCCCCTTAAACGCAACACAACGTTTTTCCCCATGCTTTTTATCCCAAAAATGAGTAAGGGGAAAGAGAAAAGGAGGGGAAACGAACCATCCAGAAAACCAAAAACCCAAAAACCCCAAGAATATTTTTTTTTTCCCCCCCCCCCCCTCCTTACCTTCCCCCCTTTCCTAACTTTGGGCGGGTTTAAAATTGGGAAACTGCCAAATCGACTCCTCTTTCCCCTTTCACCCCCCCATCTCCCCCCTACGCATGCAGCAAACAGCAGCAATTACAGCAGTGTGTAAAATATAGGGCAAAAGATTAAGATATATGAGGAAATTTGTTTGTTGGAAAATTTTGATCTTGAACCCCATAACAAAAAAATGCAATAATTGGGAAAAAGTGTTTGGGTTTTTTTTTCTGGCTAAAGAAAGTTTTTTTTGTGCTTTTTTTTTTTCTTTTTTTTTTTGTCACTATATTTTTGCGTGCTGTCTGCGTGTTCGAAATTTATTTTAAAATTCTTTCCAAAACATGTGTGTGTGGTTTTTGCGTGCGTGTGTGTGTGTGGAAAAAAACATGCAAAAAAGACCAAAAAGAGGGAAACAGGAGAGGGAAAAAACAAGCGGGGGGGTGAGCAGAGAGAAAAATATATAGACAAAAAACCCGACGGGCAGACAGAATTTTCCAAAACCAGGCAGAGAAAGGCGATAGAGAAAAACAACCAAAACAGAAAAGAAGAAGAAAAAGAGATACAGACAACGGAAAGAGAAAGGGAATAAAAACACAGAGAGACAGAAAACAGAGACAAAGAAATTTCAAAAGGGTTTTGTGGGGGAGAGGGGGGGGGGGGCGTGCACATTCGTCTTGCGGGGCTCTAAAAAAAGATTTTAACCCCGGGCAGATACTTTAGAAGCATGCTGTTTTTTTGCCCGGAAAATCCCTTCAAACCCGCTGGGCAAATCAGGTTTAAAGATGTTTGTATTCTAGCTTTTTTTCCCTTTTTTGTTGTTGTTTTTTTAAAATTAGCCTTTTATTTCGGGAAAAACCCTTTTTAGGGGTATTTTTTGTTTTACTTATATTTTTTTCCTCTAAACTTTTGACATTCCTTTTTTCAAAAATTCCCTTTTAAGTTTACCCTCATCTTCTTCTGGGAATTTCTTTACTTTGTCACATTTTTTTTTCTATTTTTCTTGTTGTCTTGTCATGTTTTTACATTTTGTTATTCTTTTTGGTTTTCCCCTTTTCATTTTCCTTCAAACCATCTATTCTTTCATATAATTTTGTGCTGTTTTTTTTTTTTTTTCTTTTTTCTGTGTGTTCACCCTTTCCCCCACCTCTCTTTTTCCCTTTTTTTTTTTCCCTTTTTAAACCGTATGGGGGTATTATGTATGATGTATTGTGTAAGTATGTATGTATGTATGTATGTATGTATGTAAGGGATGATGTTGGATGTAAGTAAGTTGTGTGTATGTAAAGTAGGAAAACTCTCCCCTTTTTTTCTCTCTCTCTCATGGTGTGTTTAGGGGTGTGTGCGGCACCCTGGCTAAAGTGTGGGCGCGCGGCACGCCCCAAGGTGTTTTTATTTTGGGGTTAATATGTTTTTTATTTTTTTAAATTTTAAAATTTTTTTTTATTTTTTATATCGATGAAATTTGGGAATTTAAATAAAACTTATTGCTTTTTTTTCATCTGGGGCCCCCGTGCCTTTCGGTTTGTAAATTTTGTAAGATGTTCCTACTGGAACACAAAGCCTACTCTTTCCCAAAAGGGAAGCAAAAAATTTAAAGTGTGCGGTAGTTTTTCTTTGCCCTGTGTTTTTCCCCAAATGGGCTTTTTTGGGTTTTTTAAAAACTCATCCGGAGGATTTTGGAGGTGGGGTCTGCCCCTAATGTTAAATCCAAGGGAAAATAACCCCCTTTAACGGAATCAAACCGGGGTGTCCCGATTGCCCGGGGGCAATGTTCTAAAACCCCTAGGGTATCCCCCCCCCCCGTTGTGTGTGGTGTTGTGTGTGTGTGTGTTTGTGTTGGGGTGCGTGCGTGGGGCAGCTCGTGCCCTGCGGCGTGCGTGCGTGGGGGTGTGGTGTGTGTGTGTGTGTGTGTGTGTTTGGTGGGGGGTGTGTTGTGTGTGTTTTTGTGTGTGTTTTTTGTGTGTTTTGTGTGTGTGTTGTGTTTTCGGAGTGCAAAGTAAATTTTGGGGTAAGGGGTTGCAAGCATGGAATATTTCCCTTTGTTTTTATTTAAGCCCATGTTTAAAACTTTTCTTTTACAAACCCAAATCTAATACAACCCCGGGCCCCGTGTTTTCCAAAATTTTTTGTGGGAAATTTTAGACATGTCCCAAATTTTTCAAACGGTTTTCACTACTGCTTAAAAAATGATACCCTTTTATCAATTTGTCCCCAATTAAACCCTGTTTAAGTGCTGGTTTCTCGAAAGACAGAGAAAACTTTTGTTTATTGCAAGGATTCTTTAATCTTCCCGGCCCGTTTACTTTAAGGTGTTCGATGGCATGTTTGGCCCACACCGGGTTTCCCCCCTGTCCCATGGGTTTGGGAAATTTTCCTGTGGAAATCGATTTCTTATTGCATTATCCTGCCTTCCCCCCATTAGCCCCAAATGTGAAACTGTTTTTAGCGGAAATCCAATTTTGTTTTTAAAATTTGATTAGTGCGCCAACATTGGTTCCAATGCAGATTTAAATTTTAAAGGAAAGAGATCTTGCAATGACCTGAGGTGTGTGTGTTAGGGGGTGTAAGTGTGTGTGTGTGTGTGTGTGTGTGTGGGGTTTTGTGTAGGGGTTTGGTTTGTTTTTTCCCGTTGGGTTTTTAAGTGGGTGTTTATGTGTAGGGGTTTTTGTGTGTTTTAAATTTTTAAGTTTTGTTTGTGTTGTGTGTATGGGGTTTTTTGTGTAGGGGTTTGTTTTTGTAGGGGTTTGTGTGTAGGGTTTGTGTGTGTAGGATTTGTGTTTTTTTGGGTTTTTTTGGTTTTAGGGGGTGTGTTGGGGTTTTTGTGTTGGTTTTTTGTGTAGGGTTTGTGTTGTGGGTTTGTGTTTGTAAGGGGTTGGTTTTTGTGTAGAGTGTGGGGTTTTAAAGGGTTTGGGGTGTGGGGTTTGTGTGTGTAGGGGTTTTTGTGTGTAGAGTGTGGGGGTGGGTTGTGTGTAGGGTTTTTTGTGTGTAGGGTTTGGGGGTTTTTTTAGGGGTTTTTTTTTTTTTTCCTGTAGGGGGGTTTTTTTGTGGTGGGGGCGGGGTTTGTGTGTGTTGGGTTTTTGTGTTTTTTGCATTTTCTTTGTGTTGGGAGGGCTTGGTGTGTAAGGGGGTTTGTGTGGGTGTCTTTGTCCAAACATACAAACATTGATTTATTGACTGTTTATTTTTCATAAAATTTTATAGTTTTTTAAAAAATGCTATCTTTTTCACTTTTTTTTAAAATTTTTCCCATCATAAACCCGTACTTCCCCAAAACCACCTACATAGCATTTTCCCAATTTCCCCGTGAAAAAATTTGTGTCAGAAATTTATTTTTTTATCCCCGAAAAAAAAGTTCCCCAAAAAACCCCCACTGCTAAAGATAAACATACCTTTTTGAAAACCCTTCCCATTAATTTTGAAAAACTTCCTTAAAAGGGGAGGTGTCTTGAAAAAAGAGGGAAAACTAAGTCTTATTTTGCAGGGGTTCGCCAAAATTTTTTTTTTTCCTTTGTGCTGTCACTTTAAAAAAGGGGTTCGAATGAGAAAATTTTAAACCTACACCCACCTTTTCCCCCCTTTTCCCATTGGGTTTAACCTTGCCTGGGAAAAAAAGATGTTTATTGCAATTTTTCCCCGCCTTCCCCTTGAATTTGCACCAAAAAATGGGATGAGCCTTTTTAAAAGCGGAAAGTTTCCAAAATTTGTTTTAAATTAAAAATTAGTGCGCCAACAATTTGGGTTTCCCAAGGGAGATTTTAAAATTTTGAAAAATTGGAGATTTTGCAAAATTGGGCCAGAGTGCCTGTGGGGTGTGTGTGGGGGGTGTGTGTGTGTGGTGTCTGGGGGTTTTGTGTGTGGGGGGGGGGGGGGGGTGGGGGGGGGGGGGGGGGGGATAGGAAATTTTCGTGTGTGTTTTGTTTGTGTGGTGTGTGTGTGTAGGGGGGTTTTTTGTTTTTTGTGTGGTTTTGGGGTGTTTGTGTATGTAGGGTTTGGGGTTTATTTTGTGTGTTTTTTTGGGGGGGGGGGGGGGGGGTTATGGTTTTGGGGGTTTGTGCAAAAAGGTATTTTTTTGTGCCAGGGTTTTTTGTGTGTGTGTCGGTGTCCAAAAAAAAAAACCCCTTCATTTTTTTGACTGTTTGGAAAATTTTAAAATTTAAATTGTTTGAAAAAGCTCCCTTTTACTTTTTTTGGGAAAAATTTTTTTCCCAAAATGCCCCAACCTTCCCCAAAACCAAAAATAAATATGCAATTTCCCAAACCATGTGTTAAAATTTTGTAAGGGCACTTCAATTTTTTCAAGGAAAGTTCACAAAACCAAATGCTAAGGGTAAACCATAACCCCTGACCCATTTCCCACTAATTTGAAACTTCCCCCTTAAAAAGCCAAATGTTTAAAATACGAGGAAAAACTAAGTCTTATTAGCAAGGAAAAACTTTTTTTTTTTTTCCCTTTCCCGTGCTGTCACTTTTAAGGTGTTCAGAGCATGGTTTAAAGGCCCACACCCCGGCCTTTTCCCCCCCCCCTGTCCCTGGGTTTTGGGAACCTTGCCTGTGGAAATTTTTGGTTGCTTAATTTCATTAACCCCCGGGCCCTTTGCCCGGTTTTGTCACAAATGCATGACGTATAGCGGAAAGTCCAGATTTTTTTTTAAAAAAAAAAATTTGAAATTTGCCCCCCCAACAATTTTTTCCGATGAGATATAAATTTTTTGGATAAAATCTTGGGGAAAAGAAAAATGAGTGGGGGGGTGGTGGGGGGGGGGGGGGGGGGGGGGGGGGGGGGGGGTGGGGGTAAAAGTGTGTTTTGTGTGTGTGGGGTGGTTTGGGGGGGGGGGTGGGGGGGGGGTTTCTTTTTTGTGTGTGTAGGGTTTGTGTTTGTTTTTTTTTTTGTGTTTTTGTAAAAAATGTGTGGGGTGTATGTGTTGGGGAATTTGTGTGTGTTGGGGGGGTGGGGGGGGGGCACGTGGTAGAAGTTTGTGGGGTTTGTGTGTGAAAGGGGCTGGGGTGTGTGGGGGGGGGGGGGGGGGGTGGGGGGGGGGGTTTTGGAGTAAAGGTTTGTTTGGTTTGTTTCAAATGTGTTTTTGTGTGAAACAGGGTTTTTTGTTTTGTGTTTTTTGTTTTTTGGGGGTTTTTGGTGTGTTTTTTTGTTTGTGTGTGTGGGGTGGTTTTGCGTTGGGGGGTGTGTGTGTGGGGTGTGGGGGGTGTTGTGGGGGGGTGGGGGGTGTGTGGGTTTTTGTGTGTTGGGGTGTGTGGTTTTGGGGTGGGGGGCCCAAAAAATACATTCGTATTTTTGTTGACTGTTTATTACATAATTAATTTGGTGTTTAAAACCAAAAAATCCAAATTTTTTCTTTTTGTTTTTAATTTTTCCCCCAAAATGTATTTTTTCCCCCCCCCTTATCCCCCCCCTTAAAAAATTGCATTTCCAAAATTTACAAAGATTTAAAGTTGTTTTGACCCAAAATTCAATTTTTCAGTTGTTCAAAAAAACCCTTGGGTAAATTTTGCAAAACCCCTTTACCCTTTTTTTAAAAAAATTTTTTTAAAAAGGGGGAAAATTTTTTTAAAAAAGGGGAAAAATTTTTTTTTTAAAAAAAAAAAAAATTTTTTTTTTTTTTTTTTAAAAAATTTTTTTCCCCCCCAAAATTTTTTTTTCCCCGGCCCCCCCAAAATTTTTCCCCCCTTTAAATTTTCCCCTTAAATTTTGTTTTTTTTTTTTTTTCCTTTTTTTAAATTAATTTTAAAAAATTTTTTTTTTTTTTTTTTTTTGGGTTTTTTTTTTTTGGGTTTTTTTTTGGGGGGTTTTTTTTCCTTTTTTTTGGGGGTTTTTTTGGGGGGCCAAAAGGGGGGGTTTTTAAAAAAAAAATTTTTTTTTTTTTTTTTTTTTT
>CM054143.1:84415-106233 GCA_028751875.1 Rapana venosa | reverse complement strand
TTTCAGGAGGGCCTCCTCCATGGAACTCATGATTGTCGGCAGGTGAACGTCAGCTGTCTGCATGCACGCCCTCAGCTGAGGCTTTAAGCACTGGGGCTCCTTTGTCAGCCTGAATGGCTGGTTGGTTGGTTGGTTGGCTTGTTGGTTAGCTGGCGGCTGGCTTTGTTGAGGTGGTGGGGGTTGTATAGATGGCTGAATGGTTGGTTGTTTGGTGGCTGGTTGGTTGGTTGGTTGTTTGGATGGCTGGCTGACTGGTTGGTTGGTAGGTCAGTAGATTGGCAGGCGGGTTGGAAGGTAACCCTGAAGTCGAAATATGGATACCTCCATGGTGGGCAAAAAAAGGTAACATTACTCCCACCATTGGTGAACCTCGTAGCTCTTGCCGAGGAAGAAAAATCATGTGTGTTAGATTTCCTTTTCTTGTTGGAATCAGGGTGTTCATATGTTCATTGGTGGGTGTTGTCAAGTTCATACGGGTTCATGGTGGGTGTGTTGTGTTTCATGTCTACTGTTTTTTTTGGGGTGTGTTCAGGGCGTATATGGTGAGTTGGTCATGGGAGTTCATACTGTACATGTGGGTGTGTCTGATGTCTCTATCATGGTGGGTGTGTCAATGTGTTCGCTTTTCATGACGAATGTATCGGGTGTTCATACTGTTAACGGTGAATGTGTCAGAGTCTCCTTTACTGTTCATGGTTTTGGTGTTAGAGTGTTCATGACTGTTTATGTATTGGTATCATGTTTCATATGTTCATGGTGAGTGTGCCATGTGTTCATACTGTCATGGTAATGTGTGCCATGTGTTCATACTGTTCATGGTAATGTGTGCATGTGTTCATACTGTTCATGGAAATGTGTGCAGGGTGTTCATACTGTTCATGGTAATGTGTGCCATGTGTTCATACTGTTCATGGTAATGTGTGCCATGTGTTCATACTGTTCATGGTAATGTGTGCCATGTGTTCATACTGTTCATGGTAATGTGTGCCATGTGTTCATACTGTTCATGGTAATGTGTGCCATGTGTTCATACTGTTCATAGTAATGTGTGTCAGAGTGTTCATGCTGTTCATGGTAATGTGTGTCAGGATTTTCATGCTGTTCATGGTAATGTGTGTCAGTGTTCATACTATTCATGGTCGTGCGTGTCAGGATGTCCGTACTGCTCATGTTGATGTGTGTCAGAATATTCATTCTGTTCATGGCGGTGTATGCCATGGTGTTCATACTGTTCACAGAGTGTCATGATGTTCATACTATTGGTAGTGATATTTGTGTGTTTATAATGTTCATAGCAAATATGTGTCAGGATGTTCATACTGTCCATGGTGGGTATGCCATGGTGTTCATACTGTTCATATGGGTGTGTCAGGCTGTTCACGGTTGGTGTGTCGTGGTCATACTGTTCATGGCGTGTGGTCCATGATGTTCATAATGTTCATGGTGGGTTTATCAATGTTCATACTGTTTATAGCTATGTATATCAGGATGTCCATAGTGTTCATGGTAATGTGTGTCAGTATATTCCTACTGTTCATGGTAATGTGTGTCAGTATATTCCTACTGTTCATGGTAGTGTGTGTCAGGGTGTTCATACTGTTTGTGGTAATGTGTGTCAGAGTGTTCATACTGTTCATGGTAATGTGTGTCAGGGTGTTCATACTGTTCATTGTGATGAGTGTCAGTATATTCCTACTGTTCATGGTAATGTGTGTCAGTATATTCCTACTGTTCATGGTAATGTGTGTCAGTATATTCCTACTGTTCATGGTAATGTGTGTCAGTATATTCCTACTGTTCATGATAATGTGTGTCAGTATATTCCTACTGTTCATGGTAATGTGTGTCAGTATATTCCTACTGTTCATGGTAATGTGTGTCAGTATATTCCTACTGTTCATGGTAATGTGTGTCAGAGTGTTAATACTGTTCATGGTAATGTGTGTCAGTATATTCCTACTGTTCATGGTAATGTGTGTCAGTATATTCCTACTGTTCATGTTAATGTGTGTGTCAGTATATTCCTACTGTTCATGGTGATGTGTGTCAGTATATTCCTACTGTTCATGGTAATGTGTGTCAGTATATTCCTACTGTTCATGGTACTGTGTGTGTCAGTATATTCCTATTGTTCATGGTAATGTGTGTCAGTATATTCCTACTGTTCATGGTAATGTGTGTCAGTATATTCCTATGTTCATGGTAATGTGTGTCAGTATATTCCTACTGTTCATGGTAATGTGTGCCAGTATATTCCTACTGTTCATGGTAATTTGTGTCAGAGTGTTCATTACTGTTCATGGCAATGTGTGTCAGGGTGTTCATACTGTCCATTGTGATGAGTGTCAGGGTGTTCATTATACTGTCCATTGTGATGAGTGTCAGGGTGTGTTCATTTACTGTTCATGGTGGTTGTGTGTCAGGGTGTTTATGGTGGTGTGTGTTTAGGGTGTTCATGGTGGTGTGTGTCAGGGTGTTATCCTGGTGATGGTGGTGTGTGTCAGGGTGTTCATCCCGGTTGATGGTGTGTGTGTCAGGGTGTTCATCCTGGTGATGGTGATGTGTGTCAGGGTGATCATCCTTGATGGTGATGTGTGTAGGGTGTTCATCCTCTTCATGGTGATGTGTGTCAGGGTGTTTTTTATGGTGATGTGTGTCAGGGTGTTCATTGGTGGTGATGTGTGTCAGGGTGTTCATCCTGTGATGGTGATGTGTGTCAGGGTGTTCATCCTGGTGATGGTGGTGTGTGTCAGGGTGTTCATCCTGGTGATGGTGGTGTGTGTTCAGGGTGTTCATCCTGGTGATGGTGGTGTGTGTCAGGGTGATCATCCTGGTCATGGTGTGTGGGGTCAGGGTGTTCATCCTGGTGATGGTGGTGTGTGTCAGGGTGTTCATCCTGGTGATGGTGGTGTGTGTCAGGGTGGGTTCATCCTGTTCATGGTGATGTGTGTCAGGGTGTTTTATCCTGGTGATTTTTGGGTTTCGGTTGTGTGTCAGGGTGTTCATCCTGGTGATGGTGGGGGTTATCCATGGTCTGGGTGCGGTGATCAAGGAAACCAAGCGGGCAGTTTTATTCAGGGGTTTCATCGCTGGCCAACACTGGCCCTCCCTTCGCCGTTCATCTTTTCCTGTGGCGGTGCTGGTCCCCAGGGTCAGAGAAGGTAGTCATGTGCCTGACCACGGGTAGTGTGGCCAGGCTGGGGACGGGGTAGGCCTGGCGGGAGTGATTGCGCTCGTGATCTGTCCCACCCGGGTTCAATCTCGTTAAGAGGATTTTTAATCTGAGTTAACGTCAGTGCAGCTCCACTCTCCCCTGAAAGGCCTTTGGATGAAACTGTTAAACAGGTCCCGAGTGAGACCGCACGCAGTAGATCTTGCGCACCGTTATAACCCCTTTCCGCTTTTCGGAAGAGTAGGCCATTGTGTGCCGGTGGAACAGGTTGATAAGATTTCACAAAAAAATTGTATAAACACGGGGACTGATGTAAAAAGGTGCATGAGTGCTTATTCCATTATCCTCGAAATAAAATGAATTTTTTAAATTTACAAGCTTTAAAAACACACACACACAAACACACACACACACACAACACACACAACACATACATATAGATAGATAGATTGATTGATAGAGAGACAGACAGACAGAGAGACAGACAGAGAGACAGACAGACAGAGAGACAGACAGACAGACGGACGGACGGACGGACGGACCGACCGACCAACAGACAGACAGACAGACAGACAGACAGACAGACGGACGGGCAGATGATGCACTGTGATGCACTACAGGGCGCCTTCTGGTCGCTGATGGTGGCCCTGGCGCTTTGGAACGGCTCGCCTGGTGCTGGGCTTTGTCTTCAAGGAGGAGGGGTACTGCGGGCAGGGGGAGGTCACCGGCATGGCCGCCCTCATCGCCAACTTCCACTACATGTACTTCGCCCTGAGCCTGACCACCCTCACCGCCGTCCTCGCTCTTGTCATCAGCTACTGCACCGGCCCGCCACACTCCAGATATGTGAGTCACCTCTGAAGGAGTCTTGGTTTGGTTTTTTTGTTGGGTTTGGGGGTGGTGATTGTGTTTGGGGTGTGTTGTGTGTGTTTTTTGTGTGTGTGTGTGGTGGGTCGGGGAAAAAATTTTAAATTTAATTTTTTGTTTTTATTTTGTGTGTGTTTTCACATCCCCCCCGAAGGGGGGAACAGGATTTTTCAAAAGGGGGAATTTTGGGAAAAAGGGGGCCCCCCCCCCCCCCCTTTTCCGGCCGTTGGCAGGGGACGTGGCGTGGCCAACCAGCCCGGGGGGTAGAAAATGGCGGTTCTTTCCAAAAAGGGTCTTCACAAGTTAGCTGTAATTAGATCCCCCGCCCTTAAAAAGGTTTTTCATCAGATAAAATTTTGGGTAACCCCATTGAGAGTTTTCTTGGATAAAGGTGGACTTGTCTTAAAAATCTTTATTAGAATTTTTAAAAAAGAAACTGTTGTCTAACCCTTAATTTTAAAATTTTAATTTTTAAAATAAAAATTTAATAATACCCTTTACCACACATAAAAAGTTTCAAAAAAAATTTTAAAGTAAAATAAAGACGGAAGAAAAAAAGACAAATAACAAGGATTAACCCATTCTCTTTTAAACCTGAGCATCCCGGGTTTAGAAGAAAAACCCCAAACAAAAACAAAAACAAAGGCTGGGGGAGGCCCCAAAGGCGCTGCCCGGTATAAACCAAGGAGAATCGAATTTTGACCCTTAAACCCTTTTTTTGAACTCGAGCACCCAGTGATCCTTTTTGGGGAAAAAACGGGCAAAGGTTGGAGCTCCGATCCCCCCGGGGTTGTGGTGGATGGGGAAGTAGGGCATGTCACTTTTGGGGTTTTTGTGCCGCCTTTTTTTTCCTCTTGGTCTTGGGAGGGCCAAAATTTTCCCCGGGTTTTGGGGTTTTGTGGCCCGGGGTTTTGGTCTTTTGTTTTTTGTTTTTCCGGTCGTTTGACCATTTTGTTTTTGTGGATTGTAAGGTGTCTGTGATTTGGGTGGTTGGATGGGATGTTTTTTTCCCGTTATTGGGACTTTTTTTTGGGTTTTGGGTCGTTTTCAATTTTTTTTTTGTTCCAAAGTTGATGTCTGAGGTTCCCGTTGGAAAAGTGGGTTTTGGGGTTTTGGTTTTTGTTGCCATTTTTGATAAATATTTGAAACATTTGTTTTCGGTTTTGTCAATTTTTTGAATTGGTGGGGTTTGGGGGGGCGTGTTGTTGGGTAGGCTTTTTATTGGACTTTTTTTTTTCCTTTTTAGGGCCAATTAAAAAACCTTGCTGATTTTTGTTTTTTTTGGGTGCATGGTTGTGTTTTTTGGGGCATTTGGGCCCCAAATTTGGTTAAAATTTATTAAACTTTGCAAACAAAAGCTTTTTGCTTTTCGGGAAAAGGAACCGGAACGGGATTTTGTGTTTTATGTAAGGGTTCCGGGTCTGGAGGTTTTTAAACCCCAAAAAAAGGTTGGAAAACCGTCTGCGAATTCCGTAACGGAAACGCATTTCCTTAATGGAAAAACCATTAATTTTTAAAGGGATGGGTGGATTTGGGGAAAAGCATAGAAAATATACCAAATGACCCTCGATTTTTCCAAACTTCAAAGGGAAGTGGAAAAAGGATTAAAGGAGTAAGGGGGGGGTTTTTTGGCGTTTTTCCAAAAACTGAAATTTGGGGAAAATGCTTTTCTTTATAAAAATTTGAATTTCCTAAGCTCGGCTATCAGCCAATCGTAGTGGCTCAGTTTTTAGCGATTTTTTTCCTTTCCTTTTTTGGTTGCTTATTTTGTGTGGAACGGTTCCCCCTTTGGATTAAACGGGGCCCTTTTTCACTTCTGGTTCAACCCTCTCCTTAATTTAAAGGTCCCCAATTAATTTTCGTTTTATGGTATAACCGTTCCCTGTTTTGGATGGTTTGAATGGCTTCTGACTCATTTGGGGGGCCTTTTATCCAAAATTTTTGTGGGGTGGATTTTGGGTTGGTGGCTGTTGGCTTCTTTGAAATTTTTCTGCCATTTTCTTCCTTTCCCCCAAATTGGAATGCCTTTTTTTTCCCCAGGTGGGGTTTTCTTAATTTCTTCCCGGCCATTTTTTTCTTCAGCCGCTTTATTTTTCTCAATTTTTCCTTGTTTTTTCCCGGTTTTTTGTAGATTTAATCATTTTTTATTTGGTTTTGATCGATTTGGTTCTCTGTGATATCCTTTTTTCCCCCCTTGTTTCTTTTTTTCCCTTGGCAGTTTCTCGTCCGAACTTTTTCTTTCCAATTTTTCTCGGCCCTAACACCTAATTTCCTCGTTCGACCCCTTTCTCAATTTTCTTTTCCCTTTCCTTCACGTTAACTTTGGATTCTTCCCCCCGGTCGAAACCTTTCTTGTTTTGGGGTTTAAACCCAAAAAATTTTCTCTTTTCTCCCCTTTACCCTCTTCCCGTCCTTCTCCCCTTTCCCGGTGGTGATGTGGTCATCCTTTTTCTGTCTTGCCTTTCCGGGTCTTTGTCTGTTTTTTTAAATTCCCCCCCTCCCCCTTAAACTTTCGGGAAAAGTTCCACCCTTTTTTCATCCATCGCCCATAAGCAGTTTGGGTTTGTTGTCCAACTTTTTTATCTTTATTTTTTTTTTAACCCCCTTTTGGCTTTGTTTTAATCCTTTTTAAATTTTTCTTTTCTTAAAGTGTTTGTGGGGTAGATGGTGGTATTTTGTGTTTTGAGTTGGTGTGTGAGATTGGGTTTTTAATTTTTTATTTTCCCTTTTTTAAATTTATTAGTTTGGGTTTTTTTCTGCCGTAGTTAGTTTTTTAAATTTTTTGGGGGATAGTTATAAGGGATTTTAAATTTTATTTTTAAAACTTTTTTATTTCATAAAAACCCTTTGTTTTTTTCCGGTGATTTTTAAAATGGGGCACGGTTTTTTTTAAACCCCCTTTATATTTAAATAGATTTAACCTTTTTTAAAAGGTATCCTTGCGTTGGAGAAATGTTTTAGGAATGGGAAAATTAAAACCCCAAACCTTGAATAACTTTCTTTCTCCCCCAGATTTAATTTAACTTAAGATTTCCCCCCTACCTTTGGGGGCCCTTGAACAGGCATCCACCCAAAGGGAACAAAAAAAGGAATTTAAAAGATACTTTTCATTCCCTTTTTAGGGTTTGGTGCTTGGATTTTGGGGGTTTTAGTGGGAAAAGAGGGTTTACGCTTGGATATGTTTTGTTTTGATTTTTTTGGATGTTTATATTGTTTCTTTGTTTTTATGTTTTGAGGGGGTTTCCCTTTCCCAACCCTTTTTTTGGGGGCCCGCTGCCAAGAAAGTGAAAATGGAATAACTCCCGGAAAAATCCAAAAAACCTTTTAAACCGGGGAAAAAGGGCCCTCTGCCCGACCCTAAAACTAAGTGAACTTTTTAAAAAAAAAAACCAAATAAACCAGTTGATCCCCCCGGGATAAAAATCCATAAAGGGTGAAAAAAGGGACAATTGAAAGGGGAGGGAGGGCTGGTGGGTGTGTAGGTTTGGTAGAGGAAAGGGAAAGTGTTTTTGGTTGAAAGCTTGTGAGGGGGTGGATTGAACGCGTTCTTTGTGGCGAAATTTTTGGGTTGAAAGGGGGGGGAGGTATATGCGTTTCTTGTTTATGGCGAACTTGTTGGGAAGGTTGGGAGGGAAGAATGGAGTTGTTTGTGCGATCTTATTGGATGGGAGGGATGGTGGGGGTTTTGTGGGCGATGTGTTGGAGGTTGGGGTAAAGGGTTGAGGGCTGGGGTTTTGGCGTGCTGTTGGGTGGTGTGTAGGGGGGTGTGCGGTCTGTTGGGCGATTACGTTGGGGTGGAAGTGGGAGGATAGGGAGGTGTTTGGGCGAAAATTCGGGGGATGGATGATGGGTTCCTTGTTTTAAAATTTAAGCGGAAAATTTTAAAAGTTTGGTGAAAAAAGGAGCGAGGGACAAAAGCAGGGAAAAAAGGGGGGTGTTGTTGGCCAAAATTCGAAAAAAAACAATAATTTTAAAAATTTTTTGGACAAAAAGGTTTTCCCTTTTTAAAAATTTTTTTCGAAAAAGGGGAAAAAAAAATTTTCAAAAAAAGGGTGTTGTGGGGTGGGGTGGGGGTGTTTTTGGGTTTTGTTTGGGGTTTTTGTGGGTGGGTGGTGGGGGGGGGTTTTTGGGGGGGGGGGGGTAAAAGATGAGAATGGCAATAAGGGGGCGGCAGTGAGCTGACCGGGAGGGCTAAACAAAAAGGGCCAAAGCTCCGGTCCTGTCTACCTAGGGTTTGATCTCGGGCCGGAATTCCACTTAAATTTATTTTTCCCCCAAAGGGGGGAGTTTATGCTGTTGGTTTGGCCCGTCTTCCGGTGGGGTGAGAGGAGGCCCTTTTTTTCCTGTCTGAAGTGTTTTGGGTTTTTAAATTTTAGGGCTTTTTTACAAATTTGCGGAAATTTGTTAGGGTTTACCAAAATTATAAAAAGGGCCCTTTTAAAGGTAACGGAACCGGGGGGAAAAAACCCTGGTTTTTGGATGGGGGGAAAGTTTGGGTCCCGGGTTGGGGGGGGTTGGGGGGGGGTTGGGGGGGGGGAGGGGCGTTTTTGTGGTGAGATTTGGTTTGTTTTTGAGTGGGTTTTGGGAAATTGGTGGGGAGGTTGTGAAGGAGAGGGCGAGGGTGTGTGTGAGGGATTGGAAGAGGAAGTTATGTTTGGAGGAAAAGCCCCTGATTTAATTTCCCCAAAAGGTTGTTGTGAACTATAATGGGCCCCTTGGAAAGAAGGGAATTTAATTTCCTTTTCAAAAGTAGGAAATTTTTCCGGGGAAAATTTCGGTCTTCCAAAACCCCAAAAAGGGGACTTTAAAATATTAATGTTATCCCTTAATTTTTTTTTTTGGAATGAAATCCCTCCGTTGGGTTTGAAGGGGGCCAGGAACCCTGGTGTTTTTTTTCCTAACAAAAAGCGTTTCAATTTTTCCGGGTCGGAAAGTTCAGGGATTTAAATTAACCGCCCGGTTTTCCCAAACCGGACTACCAGGGACTTTTCGGGGGGGGGTTTTGGGTCACCGGATCAAAGGACTTTCAAGGCGGAAAAGGGGCTGGAACTCTCACGATAACCCGGGTCAGAAAGGGGGACGAAAGGGGAGGGGGGTGGGGATCATCCTTAGGGGTTTAAAAGGGTAAAGTAAAGGAGGCCCTAAAAAGTCGAGGCGGGACTAACCCACTCGGAGCCCATTGGTGGCCTACCTGCTTCCTCAAGCACCAAGAGGGCGGAAACCATTAGGGGGGGGGAATAACCTGAAAAAGCCAAAAAACCCACACAAACGGGGAAACCCGTGACAACTGGGGGGGGAGCTTTCTCTCCAAAAATTTCGCCTTTTTGTTTTTCCCCAAAACCCAGTCCCGGGAAAAAATTTTGTGTGTTTTTATCCATAATAGTTTCGTTTCATTTTTTTTTCCGGTAGTAAAAGGTTCTTGGTAAAGGGTTGTGGGAAGGGAGGGGGGACCACGGGGGTTGGGGTGTGTGGGTAGGTGGTTTTGTTTGTTGTTTGGTGTGTTGTGGTGGGTTTTTTAGTGTAACAACCTTACCTTTTTGGAGGGGGAGGGAGGGGGGGGGGGTTTTTGTGGGTTTGATTTGGGGCCTGGAGTAGTTTGGGTGGTGTGAGTGGGGGGGGGAAAGGGTAAAGGCCCCCATTTCCACATCCTTTAATGGCTGAAGGGGTGATTTAGATTTGGCCGTCTGGGAAAAGGAAAAATAGCAACGGGAAAGGCTAAAAGTAAATTTTTCTGGTTGTTGTGGGTTGCCAAAATTAAACCAATGGGTTTTTGATTTTTACCTTGAGGGGGAAATGATAGGGTAAAGGTTGGTAAAGGTTTGATTGGGGTTTGGGTTTGTAATTTTTTTAGGGGGGGTTTGTTTTGGGTTTGGAAATTGTTTTATGGTGTTGGGGTTGGGGTGGGGGGTTTGTTGGTTTTTTGGGGTGGGGGTTTTTGGGTTTGGAAGGTGGTGGGAATGGTGTAACCGGGGCGTTGGAAGATATGAGTGTATTAGTTTTGTTGAGTATTTGGTGTATTTGTGATATAGTGATTTTTTAAGAAGGGCTCTTTGTTGTTGGTTTTGTTTGTTTGTTGAAATTGTACACAAGAAGTGTTGTAAGGTTGGGAAATTTTAAAGTGGGGGTGTGAGGGTTTAGATTTTAAAAAAGGGGGTATAAGTTTAAAATTGGGGGGGGGTTGTAGGGTAGACGAAGCTACAAGGTTTTGGGTTTTACAAACCCCACGAAGAGCAGAAGGGAGGGGCCCGGGGCCCTTGTTTCATGTAGTGTTATTATGGTTTCTAGATAGGAAAAAAGGGAAAAGGGAGAAGGGAGGAGTAGTTAGTATTAAGTAGGTTAGTTATGTATTTTGGTAAGTAGTGTAGTGTGTTTTAGAAGAGTAGAGCAGTAGCAGTAGCATCAAGCAAGAAAGTAGAAAAAGTAAGTAGTTAGTAGAGTAGAGTAGTTAGTAGTAGAGTAGTAGTAGTAGAAGAGAAATGGAGAAGAAAGTAGAAGAAAAAGAGAGGAATAGGTTAGGGGCCGAAGATATAAAGAAGTATAGTAGTAGTGAGTAGAGAGAGGGAGAAAGAGCTAACAGCAGAAAAGCAGAGAAAAGTAGAAATTAAGTAAAGCACCAGCAGCGGGAAAGTAGTAGTATTTTAAAGAGTCAGCATAAAGAAAGGTAGTAGTATAGTAGAGTAGTAGGTAGTAGAGGAAGTAGTAGTAGTAGAGTAGAGCCAGCAGCCCAGAGAATTAGAGCAGCAGTATAGTGTAATAGTAAAGCAGCAGCAAGCAGAAAGAGCAGCAGCAGAGCAGCAGTATGTGAGTAGCAGTCAGCGGTTGATTTTCCCGCCTTTTGGCGCGGGGGAGGGGTTGCACCCCGGGGGGGTTCCGTTCACCCGGGGGCTCAGCCCTCCAACTTCCCCCAAATTTTCGTGGTTATCCCCGGGTCCCCAAGAACGAGAACAAATTTTTTTATGAAAAACCGGAAAATTTCCATTAAAAGTTGCTTTGGGGGGCCCGTCCCGGTGGCCCCGGAGAAAATGAAAACTGCATACATAGCCATGTAAAAAACCCAATGTGGATTTTCATAATCCCCAAACATCGCGTTTGGGACTGTAAAACTTCCATTCTTAAAAGATAGAATGACTGCCGCCCAATTTCTTCCCACAGTCAATAGCAACCCCCCCTATGGTAAAGCCAACGTAAGGAAAAAAGGGTTTTATGGGTTTCCCCTTCAATCAAAACCTCGTTTAACCCCCGGCCACGGGGGTTTTTTAAAAAAAAAGGGGAATGTTCAATTTGACATTTTTTTCCAATATGTTGTTGGTTTTTACTTCGTATGATTATTTGGATATGTTTGTGTTTAGTGTGGTAAAATAAAAAACCACTGTACGTTTTTTCTTTTCTTCAATAACAAAAAAAACCCTTTTTTTTGTTTGTTTTTGGTTTTTTGTCTGTTTTGCCCTTTTATCTGCTGCCTTTATCTGTCTCAGTCTGGTTTTTTTTTTTTCTTCTCTTCTCTCCTCTCCTCTCTCTCTCTCTCTCTCTCTCTCTCTTCCTCTCTCTCCTCTCTTTCTCTTTCCTCTCCTTAATTTTTTTGTTTAAAAATATCTTATGAAATTGAGGTTTCCAATATGGCCCGCAAAAAGGGCAATGACACGCCAAAAAATGGCAGCTCTGCCCCTTTTGAATGGAAAGAATAAACTTGTGTTAAAGTTGCAAAACCTTTTTATTTATTTTAATTGTTTGGAAAAGTTTCTTTTTTTTTTTGTTTTTTTATTTCAAAATGGAATTAATTTTTTATCCCAGTCTTTTAATTTTTGGAAATTGTTTAACGTTCGGCACAGGGTTTCTTTGATGGGAAGGGTTCAACTGAAGTTTTGCGAGGGTTTGAACGGACCCGGTTTACCATTGAGCTTTTAAAAAGTTTCATAGTAACTCAATTTATTCTCTTGAAAATTTGAGCGGGGTTTTAAATTTTATCAAAACAAATTTTTTTAAACTTGTTCAAAGCAGGGATTGGAAAAAAACCCTTCAGCTTTCCAAGCAAAACTTTTGAATTAAAAAAAGAAACCAGAGGGAGGGGCAACCCAAAATGGTTAGGTTCCCCATCTCTCCTTTCCTCTAATCCTTTCTTTAAAAAACCCCCTTCTCCCCTTAATTTTCTTCGTTCAATTTATTTTTTTAGTTTTTACCCTTTTCCTCCCTTTCCCCCTTTCCTCTCTTCCTTCCCCCCCCTCCCTCCCTCTCTCCTTCTTTTCACTTCTCTTCTTCTACTACTTACTATTTTCAATAAAGAGTTTTTTAATAAAAAAAGTCCGGGGGTTTTAAAACACATTTCCCTTACCCCTCTTCCCCTTCTTACCCCCCCATCCCCCCGTTTTCACAACTTAAACAAAACTCCATTATCTTCATCAAACAAATTTTTGGATGGATCTCCCAAAACATAATCCGGCGTGCGCATCTGACTCCGTTGCCGCCGTTGTCCCACAATATCTCATCATCACCCTCCCCCCCTTCATAACAACCTTTAAAAACCATACCTATTCATCCCCCAAAAAAAAAAAAACATAAACCCCGCAAATTAGGGGCCTGAATTTTTTATAATTTCCGGGTTTTTTTTCCCCAAAAAAATTTTTTTAAGCACATCTCACTTATTTCGAAAAGATTCAAAAAAACCGAGGACCAACCACAAAAAAACAAAAAAAACACACCAACCCACAAAAGCACCCAACATAATACCACCCGAAATAACCAAAATTTAAAAAGTTTTTTTCAAGCAAAATAACCCCTTTAATAAACCAATTCTCCAAATACATTTTAAAAGTTTTCCCCAAAAAAAAAACGGGGATCCCCTTTCTTACACAACCTAAATTAAACCGGAGACGGGAAAACAGAAGGGGACGAAAATATAAAAATTATTAAAAAACAAATCTTAAAAAAAATCCAAAAAAAAAAGAAAAAAAATTTACCTGAAATACAAAAAATTTTTAAAAAAAGGAAGGGGGGTTTTTTTTAAAACACCGAGAGGAAGCAAAGAAATTTTAAAAAAAGGAAATTAAAGAGAAAAAATGACAGGGAAAAGAGAAAAAATAATTTTAAAAAGGAAAAAAGGTTTAAAAAAGGAAAGGGAAAAGGGGTAAAAAAAATTTTTTTAAAAAAGGAAAACTGTGAGGAAGGAAAAGGAAAAACCAAAACGGGAAATTTTGGGGAAAAAAAGGGAATAACGGTGAGGTAAAGGGAAGAGGGAAGGGATAAGGGGGAAAGGGAGGGTAAGGAAAAGGGGAGGGAAAAGAAGGGAAGGAAAAGGGGAAAAGGGAAAAGGAAAGGGAAAAGGGAGGTAAAGGAAGAGGAAAGGAAAGAGGTAAAGGAAGAGGAAAGGGAAAAATTAGGTGGGAAAGGGATAAAGGGAGGAAAGGAAGAGGGAAGGGAATAAGAGTAGGAAAGGGAAATAAAAGGAAGAGGTAAGGGAATAGGGGAAGAGGAAAAGGGGAAAAATGGGAAAAAGGAACTGGGAAAAAGGGGAAAATTTAAAGGGGGGTAAGGAAAAAATGGGAAAAAAATAGAGGAAAAAATTTGGGGTTAAATTTGGAGAGAAAAAAGGGAGGAAAAAAAGAGGAAAGGAAAAGAAAGAAAAAAAAAAGGATAAATGGATGGAAAAAGGGGAGGAAAAGGAAAAGGAGGAAAATAAGTGAGAGATGAAGAGGGGAAAAGGAGGGAAAAAAAGAAAGGAGGAAGAGGAGGAGAGGGATAGGAGAAGGAAAAGGAGAGGGAAAAAGAAGAAAGGAAAAAAAAAAAACAGAATAAGAGAGGGAAAAGGGGAGATAAGGAAGGTTTATAAGATGATAGAGTAGGAAAGAGGAATAAGAGAAAAAAAAAAAAGGGGAAAAGGAAAAAGAAGGAAAAGGGAAAAAAGGAAAGGAAGAGGAAGAGGATAATGAGTAGGAAAGGAGGGAAAGGAGAGTAGGAAGTGGAATAAGGAGGTAAGAGAGAAAGGTGAGGAAAAGGGGGGGGAAGGGGAATAAGGGAGGAAAGGGAAAAAGAGGGAAAAGGAGAGGAAGGAAGAGGAGGGGAGGAAGGGGGAGGAGGGAAAAAAAGGGAAGGCAAATGAAAAAATGACAAAAAGGGGGACAAAAACGAATAAGCAAACGAAGAAAAAATTGAAGAAGTTAAAAAAAAAGAAAAAAAAAAAAAAAAGGAGGAGCAAGAAGGGGAAAAGAGAAAAAGGGGGAAAAAACCCAGAAGAGAGGAAGAAAGGAGAAGAAAAGGGGGAAGAAAAAACCCCTGAGACAATAACCCAAAGATTAACCCTCCTCCACCAAAGAGCGGCACTGCCACTCTTATTGCGGGGGTAAGGGTCATTGTCAACAGCTGAAAAAGGAAGGAAATTTTTATAATGCCCCGGGACCCCTTTTAAAAAACCCAAAGTGCTTTTCACCCGCCAAAAGGATTACAACTGCAGGGGGCACTAAACAGCACACCACCCATCCCAACAAACGGGAAGGTAAACCCCTTTATCAACCCCCATCCTTCCTAATCCAACCCAGGCCCCACCCACACCCGAGGGCAGGGCCCGGTAGGAAGTCTAAGTAACTGCAAACCCTTTTTAAACAACCAGTCTTGTGGTCATGCAAGACCGGGGGGCCCTTTCCCATGTCCGCATTTCCGTTAAAGGGCTTTTGCCTGGGCAGTGCAAATTTAAAATCCGCCCCCTGGTTTGGGAGTGCCTTTTCATTCCGGTTATAAAAAAAAAGGTTGGAACCCCGGCTCGCACAGTAAACGGTTTTGGGGGGTTTCTTCTTTCGCCCCTTGGTTTTAAAATTTAGTGGTTTGGGTGGGGTCTGTTGCCTTAAGGCTTGGCTTGTTTTTTGCAGAGGGCCCGGGGGGCCTTCGTGGTCAAGGTTAGGTCGACAAAAAGGTTTGGTTTTTGCTTTGCCCGGGGCCCGGGTTGGGTAGGGCGTGGAAGTCCTGCCTTCTGAAAGTGGAAGGCCCTCTCCCAAACGCCTTGGTTATTTCCCTTTCGGGGTGGCCACTTTTCGGGCGGTTCGGGCTCCCCTTGCCTGCAGAATCTTTTGGTGCCCCCCCCTTCTCCTGGGCCCTTTCCCCCCCTCCCACCAAAGGGATGGGGGGGGTTTTCTTCTTTCAGCATCCTACCCAGGGGGGGCCCCTTTTTTCTCTTCTCCCAACCCTCCTCACCCCCTTCTTCTTTTTTTCTTCTACTCCCTCTCCCTTCTCCTTCCCCCTCTCTCTCTCCCCCCTCTCTCTCAACCCCTCCTCTCCCTCCTCCTCTCTCTCCTTCCTCCCCCCTTTCCCCACGGGCGGCAAACATTCCATTCTTCCCCGCTTTAAAGGGTAGAAAAAACCATAATCACCTCCCCACTACCGACACCACCCACACCCTCCCCCTCCGCCCCGCCCCGCCCCCCGACCCACCCCCCAACCCTTCCACCCCACCCACCACCCGTCACCATCCAAAAAACACCCCCTAACACCAAAACCAACCCCCATCCCCCCACCACACCCCCCAACCCCCTTCCTGTCCTGCCTCCTCCCAACCGGGCCCGGCCAAAGGCCTTTCCGGGACCCCCCTTACTTCACCTCCGGGGTTCAGGCCCGATTAATTTTCCCCCGAAAAAGTGCTACCAAACCCCCCACACCGGGGTGCCCAATTTTCCCAAACCCCCCACACACACCCAAAAACCCAAAAAAACCCCCCATCAAAGGATCGCTCCGGGTCTTTTTTCCCTTTGGGGGCTTCTATGCACGTTTTTGCCCCGGGACCCTCCCCTCCTGGTACTGAATGGGTTTGTTCCCGATTGAACTTTTTACAGATGCGGTTCCCTTCTGTTTATTTATTTCAGCATCCAAAAACTTGCACTCCACTTGAATTTTTAAAGGGAAAATCCTTTTCCCAAGCCGCCGGATTTCAAAAAAGGCTTTGGCCCTGTTGATCAACGGCTTTTCATGGTGCCCAAAATTTTAATTTCCCCCAAACCCCGGGAACTTGTTAAAGGCAAAAGTCCTCAAAACCCAGGTGGGAAGGAGGGCTTTTAAAATTAGGGCCCCCGGAGATCCCAATGTTGTTGGGGGCCCCGGGATCCCTTTTTTTTGGGATTGAAATAGGGATTCCTTGAAGATTGGGGGTTTTCCCATTTTGAAATTGTAGGAGGTGGGTTTCTTGGAGACTTGAGACGGATTCGACTTGGGAGAATGTTCTAAGTGGTAGAACTGAGTATTCTCAAACTGGTAAAAATTCTCCTGAAATTTGGGGCCTCAATTTGTTTTTGAATGTGGGAAAAGAGTTTCACTGAATTGAGGCCCAAAAAAGATTTAAACCGTGAGTAAAAAAGATTCTGAATCTGGGTTTCCGACGGGCCCTGTGGAATTGATTTCTCTGGAACTTGTGGTAAAGGTTCTTAAAAAGTTGAAATTTTTCTAAATGGGTAAATTGAATTTTGAAAAGTTGGGTGAAATTTTTTCTCTAACCTGGTTTCAAGATTCTCGAAAGGTGGAACCTGAAATCTCTGCTTTTGAATAGGAAAAGGTTTCCCAAACTGTTAAGAATGGTAAATTTTTTGGGGCTAACTATTTTGAATTTTGGTTTGGTTTCTTAAATTTGGGAAAATGGTTTGCCATGTTTTTAACTTTGGGGCATTAGTTCTTTGGGGAAAGGATTTCTTGAACGTGGTTTAGTTTCCGTTTGTTGGGGGACTTCCATTTCAAGGGCTGAAAACCCTTTTTTTTTTGGCCCGTTATGTTTTTAAAAAGAATCGGGGAAAAACGCTAGCCAGTATTTTGCACTTTGGGGTTTTAAACAGGGCCCAGTTACCGTGGTTTGGTGACTTTTGCCGCTTAAGCCCCAGTACCATCTGGCCATGAACCGCCCAATGGTACTGAAGCAAAAAATGGGCCCCCCCAATACGGGGTTTTCAAAGGAGGGACCTTGGACCTCTTGGGGGTTTGGGAGGCGTTTAATGGCCCCCCCACTGAACATCAATGGGAAGAAAAAAACCTCCCCAAAACAAACCAACCCAATAAACCCAAAAAAAAAACAGCAACCCCCAAACAACTACCCCACACACCAAACCCAAAAAATTTACCACACAAACCCCTTTAAAAACCAACCCAAAAACCCCCCAAATACAACCCAAACAAAATCCACCCAAAAATCTCTTTCTAAAACACAACTGACCTGGGATAACCCCAAAATACTTCTCGAACCTAAGCCAACTTACACAAATTGGAACTTAAGAAACTGGTCCCCAAAACAATATTCTTCAACCAAAGTTTTTAATGTGGGAGCAAATTAAAATTTTGGAAGGGGTGATTCCAAACGGGGCAGAAACCGAGTTGGGGGAAAAGGGGGAAATAGTTTATGGAAGTGGTTTAATGGAAATGGAAAGGGGTTTAAAAAGGATTTGGTAGTGGGTTAATAGGTACCGAAAGGGGAGAAATTTTAAATGGTGTGAATTAGGGTACAAGGTGAGAAAAATAAAAGGGTAGGGGAAAGGATGGAAAGGCCTGAGAAATTGAAATTGGTGGGAATAACGAACTTGGGGAGCAATTAAAACCAAATTTTACAATTATTTAATTTAACCAAAACCCCCACCCCCTTTCAAAACCCCCACCCCAACCCCAAACCCCCCCAACCCCCCCAACCCCTCACCCAAAACCCCCCCAAAAAAGTACGAAAGGGGGCCAAAAGGGCTTAACTGGGAGACAAGGAGTCCGGAGGGGGCAGGAAAAGGGGCCGGATGGGGAGGGGATGACGGAGGCAGGGGCCCGGAAAAAGGGAGGGAGGGGGGGCAGGCAAGGGACCGGAAGGGGAGGGAGGAGAGAATGGGGGAGAGGAAAGACGGGGGAGGGAAAAAGGGATTGGAGGGAGGGGGGGGTCCCCTCGGGTGCAGCCAACCTGGCGGGAAGCAGGGAAAGGGGGGGAGGGCCCCCCAAACCGTGAAGGGAAAATAAATTCTGGAAGGGGAGAAAGGTTTTCCGGGTGTTTTGAATGTAGCCGGGTTGGGGGGCCGAGTATCCCAGGGTTTTGGCCAGGGTTTGGGTGGGGGTGCCAGGGTTGGGAAAGTGTAGCTTGGGGTTTAGGTTGGAATGGGGTGCATGGTTGGGGGGAATGGTTGTGAAAATGGGAAAATGGAGATTTGGTGTGAGGAAAAAATTTTAATCTAAAATAGAGGTATGAATATGGTAGTATTTTCTGGAGAGTAGATGTATGTCAGTTAAATATTTTTTATGATAGGAGTAATATTGGAGTAGTGGAACAAGTGTTGGGATTGAAATGTAAAATTGAGAGGTAGAAAGTAGTTTAAATTTAGTGAAGAGTGTTTGGGGTAGGTATAATAGTAGTATTTTGAAATAGAACCCTTTCTGTAAGAGTAGTATTAAAATGGGGGTAAGAGAAGAGGGTTTGAAAGGGGGAAAAGGGATTTTGAAAAGGGTAGAATAGTATTGGAAATTTTGAGTGAGTATTTAATTTGGTAGAATAATATTTCTAATTTTTATTTAAATCGCGAAAGTAATACTACAGTTTTGGAAAGGGGGAAATATTTCTAAACTAAACAAAATCTCTAAAATTTAACATTAATTATTAAAATTTTAAATTTTTCCCTTATGGGTAGAAATTAGTATTAAATTGGGTAGACATAGAGATTTTGAATTGGTAAGTAATTTTTAAAGGGGTATAAAGTTAAATGTTAGAAAAAAGTATTCCCCTAAATTTAATAGGTTTTTTTGTATGTGGTAGACATACTTTTGTAATTTTTTTTTTATCCCTCCTTAACTTTAAAAAAAGTCCGAAAATGGAATGATTAATTGATTAGGTTACAAATTTTGTGTCCTTATCTGGATCTTTTAACCACAAATCATACAACAAAACAAGAACCCCAAAAAAAAACCCCAACTAACCTACAAAAACCAAACCCCAACAACCTCAAACCCCCAAAAGGAAAGCAATACCCACATAACCAAACCCCCACCTCCCCCCAAAAAAATTTTTTCATCTCTCTCCATCTCTTTTTTATTTTCCGGCTTTTTTTTCTCTCTTTCTTTTCTTTCTGTCTTTTTTTCTTTTCTTATGTTTTTTCCCCATCAATTTTTTTTTCCTTTTTTTCTCATCTTTTCTTTCTTTCCTTTCTTTCCTTCTTCTTTCTCTATTTTCCTCCTTCTCTCTCTCCCCTCTCTTTTTCTCTCTTCTCTAAAATTATTATTATTTATTTATTTTTATTTTTATTTTTTTTATTAGTTTTATTTTTCCCTTTTAAAAGGGGTTTCTTTAATTGCCTCCTGTTTAACTTTTTTTGCCCTTTATTTTTTTTTTTTTTTTGGGAAAATGTTTTTTTTAAATTTTTTTTTTTTAAATTCAGGTTTCATTTTTGGTCTTTTTGCCCTTTTATGTTCCCCTTACCCTTTTTTTCCCCCTCTTTATTTTAAATTTGGGGAAAATTTTGGGGGCCCCGCCTCTTTTCCCCCCTTTTTTTCTCTTTTTCCCCCTTTTAACCTTTTTCTTTTTACTTTTAAACCCCGCCTTTATATAATTTTTTTTTTTTGTTTAAACCCCTTCCAGGTATTTGGATTCTTGGTTGGGGTTTTGGGGGTGCTCCCCCTTTTCACTTCAGATGACCAAGCCCCCAGTTAGGGGGGTTTTGGGGTTTTTTAGGCATTAAAAGAAAAAAAAACAGTGCAAGGAAGGGTAAAAAGAAAAAAAAGGAAAAGGGGGAAATTTAAAATGGGAAAGGGTGGCAAAACGTGGAAAAGGGGGAATTTGGGACCTTTCCCCTTTAAATACAAACATGGAAAATACCCACAAAAAAAAACAGCCCCCCAAAAAAACCTCCCAAGGAAAAAATTTACAACAGGGGAAGGGCCGAAATTTTAAAAAAATGAAAAAAATAAAAAAAGGGAAAAAATAAAGGAATAAAGCAAAAGGAAAAAAGCAATTAAAAGGAAGTAAAATGAAAAAAGGGAAAAAAGGTGAAATAAAGGAAGGAAAAAAAGAGAAATGGAAAAAAATGCCTGCATAGGTTTAAAAAGGAAAAAAGGGAAAGGAAAATGGAAAATAAATTAAAACCCGAAAAAAGGGGAGGAAAAAAGGCAGGGTAAAAGGTAGAGGGGAAAAACAGGGACAAGGAAAATGGGGGGTAAGGAAAAAGGATTTTTGAATTTTAAATGGAAAAAGGGAAAAATGAGTATAAAAGGTAAATAGAAAAATTGAAAAATAAAAAGGAGTAAGTTTTAAAATGTGAAAAAGGAAAAAATTGTAAAGAGAAAAGTTAAAAAGAAAATTTGGAAAAAAAAAAAAGTGAAAAAGGGGAATAAATGACAAAGTGGAAAAGTGAAAAAATTGAAGGTATAAAATTGAATAGAAAAGAAAAAGTGGAAAAGTAAAAGTAGATAAATTGAAGTGAATTTATAAAAGTAAAGGTTTAAAAACTGAAATTGGGAAAAAGTGAAAAAGTTTAAAGGTATAAACTTTAATAAGGAAAAAGTGAAAAGTGAGGGGTTTTAAAAGGAAAAAGGAGGAATGGAGGGGTTAAAAAAATTTAAAGTGAAAAAAGTGAAAAAGTAATTAGTGATTAAAAAAAAAAGTAAAAAAAAAAGTAAAAAGTATTAAAAATAAAAAATGAAAAAAAAAAAAAAGTTGAAAAGTAAGGGGGATAAAATGAAAAAGTGAAAAAAAGTGAAGGAGTGGGTTAAAATGAAAAGTGAAAAAATGGTGTGAAGGTATTAAAAGAAAAAGTGAAAAAGGAAAAAGGGGATGGAATAAATGGAAGGAAAAAAGGTGAAAAGTGAAAAAATAAGAAAATAAAAAAAAAGGTAAAAGAATTGGAGAGATAAATAAAAAAGTGGCAAAAAATAAAAAGGAAAAGGGAGTAAATGAAAAAGTGGAAAAACGGGTGGCAAAACAGTGAAGGTATTGAACCTGAATGGTAAATAAGGGGAAAGTGAAAAAGTTAAAAAAAATGTAAAAAAAAGGGAAAAACAGTAAAGAGTATTTAAAATAAAAATGGAAAAATTTAAAAAAGGAAAAGGGTTTAAATCCAAAAAGTGGAATTGAAAAATTTAAAGGGATAAAACCCAACAGAGTAAAAAAAGTGAGTAAAAGGTTTTAAATTGGAAAGTAAAAAGGATAAAAATTGGAAAATGTTTTAAATTTTGAAAAGTGGAAAAGTAAAGTAAGGTGAAAAGAGTTTATAGAAGTGAAAAAGTTGGAAAAAGGAAGTGGTATTGAAAGGAAAAAGTTTGAAAATTTTTGGGAAAGGGGATTGAAATGTAAAAAGGGAAAAAAGTAAAAGTGTATTGAATTGGTAAAATTGTTTAAAAATTTTGGGGTTTAAAAATTGGGGGGGGTATTGCCCAAAATTTTTTAAAAAATTTTTATAATTTTTTTTTTTTTAGGGGTTTGGGGAGGGTGGTGTGGGGGTATTTTGTTTTTAAAAAGAAAAAAAAAAAAAAGTGAAAGGGAAAAATTGAATGAAAATGAAATGTAAAGTTTTTAAAAAAATAAAAAAATAAAAATTTTTTTTTAAAAAATTTTAAAATTTTTAAAAAAAAAAAAAGGGTTTTAAAAACCTGCAAAACGGGGAAAAAACGGGCCCCAAAAAGGGGAAAAGGGGATAAAAACCTAAACAAAATAAAAATTTACAAACAACAAAAATTTATAAAAACCTTTGCAACCTAAAAAATAAAAAAGTAAAAAGGTAAAAAACTGAAAAAAAGGGGGGAAAAAAAGTGAAAAAAAGTGAAAAGGTTAAAAAAATGAAAAGGAAAAAAATGCAAAACAGGGTTG
>CM054143.1:68646-83915 GCA_028751875.1 Rapana venosa | reverse complement strand
ATGCGGCTTAAACTTACGTAAAACATTGGATATCATTGTACCTACTTTTTTGCGAAACTGTCTTGGTCAGATGACTCTGCATCCCCTCCCCCCCCCTCCCCCCCCCCCCCCCCCCCCCACCCACGTTAATCAATCAATGGGGGTTGATGGGACATGGGGCAGGGTGGCACAGCCTCAAGCTGTGGCAGACGCAGCATATGCGCGGATGACAAACGAAGCTTATTCTTAACATTCCCTTCCAGAGGGGTCACAGGCTATAAAGTAGATGATGAGCTGCTCTGAAATGGGAATGTGTTTTTCTTGGGGTCTTCGTGCAGACCTCCTGCAGAGTCACAAACACAGGAGAAGAGCAGACACTAGCCTAGGGTACCACACCCATATGGGGAACGCAGAAAAATTTTGTATGATTGTCTTTTGTTTGTTTTCAGGACTTGACGACAAGATCTGTGGTCAGACGCCACCGGCCTCAGTGACGTCAGAAGGCCGCAGTGTGACGTTACATTTTGACAGCAATGCCGTTGAAGATGGGGCGGGTTCTCCCTTCTCTTTACACCCCTTCCCACCATGGTAATGGAGTATAAATTCTTAATTTTAGAGTTTTTTGTTTTTTATAAAAAAAAAAGATTTTAGATTTATTTTAAATGATTATGATTGCTTTTATTGTGTGAATAATTCTGGAACACAATCGTTATTCAAAGCAATACTAGAATATTACCCATTATTTTGTGAATAATATAAAAAATAAAAAAAAGCCAGAGAAATCAATTAATGAATCAACTCACAATACTCATTCGTTCCACGTGGCGATTAGGCCTACAGTACCTAACAAGCATTCTGCAACAAAAGAGAAAGATTATTGAATAGAACACATAATAAAGCCAAGTAGGATAGCACATTTTGCCTCCTGGTTTGTATGCTTTTTTTTCGATGAGTTTGTTGTGTGTGTGTGTGTGTGCGTGGCGTGCGGGGCGTGCGGTTGCGTGCGTGCGTGTGTGTGGTGTGTGTGGTTTTGTTGTGGGTGTTTGTGTGTGTAGAGTTAAAAAATTTTAGTTTTAATTGTAAAATTTAAAATGGGGTTGTGGGGAACGGGGGCACGTTAGGAGTGGGGTAATGAATTTAAGGCAAAAGGTATGGATGTACAAGAATTTTAGAAGATGGAAAGTAAACAAAATTAAAAATTAAAAAAATAAAAAAAACCAAATATATAGAAAATAAATACAACCCGTTTCATTAAACTTTAAAAAATCACCGAAAAGTTTCCAAAAACAAACTCATTCCAAAAAAAAATGTAAAAAACACAACTTTTAAATTTCCTTTAAAACCCAACTTCCTAAGGGTCCTCCACCTCAAAAAACCCATGGCCCCCCCCCCCCCCCAAAAAACCCAAAAAATCGGCCGGGAAAGGACACCCAAAACCCAAACAATAAACAAATCCTACCCCTTTATACCCCCAAAAACAAAAGCCAACAAAGGTGTACCCCATTTTAATTAACCTAAAACATATTATTTGGATAGCGTTTTAAAATCCAAAGTAAATTTCAAAACCCTGATTTTAAAAAAAATTAAAAAAAAGGGGGGTTTTTTTTTAAAAAGAGACCACAAAGGGAATGGCCCTTTTTAATTTGGGGGTTTAGTTTTTTTAAACCGCAATCAAAAATTTTTTATTTGGGGTTTTTTGAATTTTTTCCCCAAAGTAAAGGCAATTGTTTTTTGTATCCATTTTCGGTTTTAAAGGGGAAAAACAGGGTAACCCCTGGTCCCTGAGTTTTTCTGTGTGTGTGTGTGTGTGTGTTGTGTGTGTGGCGTGTTTTGTGTTTTACGCAAGATATAAGGGAAGATTGTAGTATTGAAATAGTAAAAGCATTTAACTTTAATACAGCATATTATGCTTGTAACGAAACCAAGGAACTGATGCTACTGTTAGTTCGTAGTGGTGGTAATGTAATGAAGGCAAGTAGCCTAACTGATGCTACACGGTAGTTGTTAGAAGTGGAAGTAGAATCCTACTGATTATATTATTGACAAATGATAACAATAATAAACTGTATTAAATATCGATGGGTTACCTTACATCCCGCTACTGGCAACTTGTACAGGGGAGTGCAGCGGCGAGGAGTTTCGGTGCGATAACAAGCGGTGCATTGCCAAAGAACTGAAATGTGACAAAGACGACAACTGTGGGGATGACTCTGACACCTGCCTGCTCTCCATCACCACCACAGCTCTCGTCTTCATCATCATCACCGTCATTGGCTGCCCTTGTTGCTGTCGTGCGTTGTTATACTGTCGCAGGGAAAATCTTTGGACGGAAGGTGAGGGACCACACCCAAAAAAAAATAGGAATGCAATCCAATCATAGTTTATAACCCTCGCCAAATGCAGAGGCCACCCCATCAAAGGCTGTCACCTCATTAGCTCAGATTAACCCTATTTACATATTTTTAGGGTTTCCCTCGGCGTCTTTCTCGGGAGTTCACCAATGGTAAGAGTTTGCATATGCACTTTTTGTCCATCAGAAGGTAGCTGCATTCCCACTTCGGGGATACATGCCAGGCATGTTTGTGTTGTATCATAACGAGCCCAGCCAATATTAGGGATGAACTGATGCATCAATGAACCCAAGCCAGTATTAGTTAAAACCTCTGCAGAAATCAACAAGGGTACAGGTGCTTACTGGAGTTTAAAAGAATGGCACGTTAGTATGCCCTAAATATGGATCAGGGGCAATATATGGATTGTCATCCCAAATAAACTGAGTATACGGGTGCATGCAGTTTTGCTTCTAGCTGTTTGAGAAGAACTTTCCCTTGGAGTTGACACAGCCCCACTACCACGTATTTTTGATGAAACCATAAAGGAAGTCATCTGGCCGTGTGCTAAAGCAAACATGTCATCTTGTGTATATTTAAAGCCTGTTCATCTATTGTGGAAGAGTAGTCCTGCTGAGGCAGGCGGCATAGATGACAAACATATCCAGCATGCATCTGCCATGGACTTGGAGAAGTACCTGGATGGGCTAAACCAGTGTGATTTCCCCAAAGACAAATGACATAAAAATTTAAATTGTTTTTTTTGTGTGAAAAATTCAGTTGTCCAAACTAATAGTTGAATTAATATGGAATATTTCTTCGATCTACATATAAACTTTGAAGTTTGCCTGCATTATTCTTTATTCCGGGGATAATGGAATAAGCACTTGCCAGTGTCTTTTTTAACATCAGTCCCTGTGTGCATGGGGTTTTTGTAAATTTTGTCATCTGTTCCCACCGGCTCACAATGACCTACTTTTCTGAAGCAGGTTTTAACATTGCACAAATTTCTGTGGGATTCTCACTCAGGCCTTGGTTTAGCCTCATAGACAAGGGGAAGCTTGTGCACATCTTATATACATACTTTTTGACCAAACTATATGATCTTGGAGAAAGTGGGAGTGTGGAGCTAAGTGAAATCTGTGGTCTATCATAAAAAAAAAACAGGTACAGTGGGAGCCAGAGTTTTGACAATAATTGGAAATGCCTCAAACTATATTGAACTGAAAACAGAGAAAAATAAAAATAAATCCGTTACGTTTTTATCAGCAGGCAGTACTGAAAACAGATAAATACCTCACAATATTAGAGTGAAACAAGCTACACTATATACTTATGTTGCAGAGTGCCAGTTCCAATGGGGTTTATCAGCCAACCACAGAATCTACCACTGCAAGTACCATCCCTGAAAACACAACTGCATGATCTGCACCCCGTTCCTCTGTATTCCACAGCATCGATCAACTGCCTTTATATGATGAAAGCAATTTCAGTATTAAATACTGTCCATCGTGTTGAAATCCCCTGATCATCTGGGAACAATTTGTCACTAAAAGTTTAGGATGATGTGTGAAGTGTCCCAAATGCACTCTTGTGATACTGAACAGCTGAATTCCACTTTCCAGACCGATTCCTCCTTGATTGTTGATTACTGTGTGATTGTTGACTTGAGACTTTATCTGTGATTTTTTTGGGATTAGAAAGGCAGTTTTTTTCTTAACCTCTCCCCTATCTGTGAATTCTTATTCACAAACATAAAGTTGAGATTCTTGGCTGTTTCAATAATTATGATAAAGAAGTGGTAGAAAATTCTTTTAAGGCAAAGGTTTGGGAGGGGCTCTTAACTTTTGTATTGACGAAAATGACACTGTCAAAATTGGATTGGCCAAAAAGAGCTGAAAAGAGATTAGCTTTTAAAAAATTTATTTTAACCTCTCTTTAAAAAGGAAAATTTTATCTGCCTTTTTTTTGTTTGAGTGTAAAAATTTTGTTTTTTTGTTAATTTTGGGGCCCCAAAAAAAAAAAATTATGTCGATTTTAAATTCTTAAAAAAACCCCCAAAAACATTCCTGCTTGCCTTCATTTTTAAAAAACAAAAAATTTTTTCTCCGTTGTTGGGGGAAAAACCCAAAAAACCTGTTTTGTTGGAAAAATTTTAAATAAAAAGGGGGAGGGGGAAAAGGGGGGAAGGAGAGAGATTCACAAATTTGGGAAGGATGGAAACCTCCCGGAAAACTGTCAATAGGTTACTGTACTTTGTTTTGCCCCCCCCCCCCCCCCCCCCCCCCCCCCCCCCCCCCCCCCCCCCCCCCCCCCCCCCCCCCCCCCCCCCCCCCCCCCCCCCCCCCCCCCCCCCCCCCCAAACCCGGGTTTTTGGGGTGGACAATGCACCACCGCGGGCTTGCTTGGTTTTTTCTCCTTTTTTTCTTTTGGGGTTTTTTGGGTTGGGGTTGTGTTAAAAAGGAAAGTAAAAGGGGAAATTTCCCCCTATTGGAAAAAATTTTAAACCTCGGGTCCTTCATTCGGGGTTTAAATTTGTGATGTTGTTCCCTTATTTTTTTAGCTGCAAACACATCAAAAATCTGCATCCCTAAGTGAAAAAATCTTTTTTTTTTTTTTTTTTTTTTTTTTTTTTTTTTTTTTTTTTTTTTTTTTTTTTTTTTTTTTTTTTTTTTTTTTTTTTTTTTTTTTTTTTTTTTTTTTTTTTTTTTTTTTTTTTTTTTTTTTTTTTTTTTTTTTTTTTTTTTTTTTTTTTTTTTTTTTTTTTTTTTTTTTTTTTTTTTTTTTTTTTTTTTTTTTTTTTTTTTTTTATTTGTTTTTGGTGTGGATTTTCTTTTTCATATCAAAATATCTCGGTGGGGTGTTTTAAAGGGGACAGTTTTAAGACTAGGTTTAGACAAAAAATTTTCTCTTTGTGATCAAAGTTCCTCTCTCTTACACACACACCCAAAAATGCTACGTTCATTTTTTAAAATGGGGGGGTTTTTTTTTACACGAAACTCGCTCCCAAAGGGGGTATACCCATTCCTTTCCCCTTTTAGGCCTAGCTAATCTCTGCACGCAGTGTAATGCTATAGGTTTTGGATCGTGAGGGGGGGGCCCGGGGAAGGGGAGGGAGAAAATGGAGGGGGGGGACGTGTAACGGTGGTGTTGTTGTTTTGCGGCTTGATAGTATGTTAATTTAATTTTATTCTGTTTTTGTGTGGATTTTCTTTTTCATTTTACTATCTCGTTTTGGGGGGGGGGGGGGGGGGGGGGGGGGGGGGGGGGGGGGGGGGGGGGGGGGGGGGGGGGGGGGGGGGGGGGGGGGGGGGGGGGGGGGGGGGGGGGGGGGGGGGGGGGGGGGGGGGGGGGGGAAAAAAAAAAAAAAAAAAAAAAAAAAAAAAAAAAAAAAAAAAAAAAAAAAAAAAAAAAAAAAAAAAAAAAAAAAAAAAAAAAAAAAAAAAAAAAAAAAAAAAAAAAAAAAAAAAAAAAAAAAAAAAAAAAAAAAAAAAAAAAAAAAAAAAAAAAAAAAAAAAAAAAAAAAAAAAAAAAAAAAAAAAAAAAAAATCTAAAAGGCGAAGGGGTTTAACATGAAAACTAGATATTCATTATGTGTTACACACGGGAAATTTTGTATATCCATCAGATGAAGTTTTAAAAGGGCCCCGGACCGGCACAGATTTTAAAGGGGAAAAGTCCCCCTCAACAATGCTCAGTAGGGGTCGAATCTAGACCCAGGTTACAGAAAAATACTCAAAACCACCAGGCTATCAGCCCCCTAAATTCACTGTTCAAAAAACTCTTTTAAAAATGATGCGCCAAAAAATTTTTCAAAGCCAAGCAAGTAAATAGTTCACACTATAAGATTTCCATACCCTTGGTACAAAAAAATGCTTTTCTGAGTTTGAAAGATATACGCAACCCGGACCGGGTACAATCACATAAGAAACCCCAAAAAAATACCCTCCAGGGATTTTCTCCTTACTTTCTTCCATGCACACTTTCAGTTCTCACAAAGGTTACCATTTCCCAATCTTTCCTTTCTCATCACGCTGTACCTTTCCCAATCTTCTATCTCATCACGCTGCTTGGAGTGCCTATGTTTATACCCTAACTATTGGAAGCTTCACCCATTCTCATTCACCATATTGCCACAATTTATGCAGTACATGCTCAAACACTATCAACCAACAATACATAGTTCTACACATCATTCCAGTTGACAATAAGCTGGACAAGTACAGTCAAAAATAAAGCAGCCTGAACTACTTTACGTATCCTAGATTCCAAATGTTTCATGGTATTTTTTTTGATGAAAACTGTAGTGTGTGAGTTACGACGAGAGAGAAGAGAGAGAGAGGAGAGGAGAGGGAGAGAGAGGAGAGAGAGAAAGAGAGGGAAAGAGAGGAGGGAGGGAGGGTGGGTGTTGTGTGTGTGTGTGATCTAGCCTTCCAACATATTTAAGTGTTCATTTTTCATGTTGACAAAATCGTCTGTAATGGCCATCCATGTAGTGATGAAAACTGTGGATCCGCATGAGTCTCGGTTTTATGTGGATAAACTGTGGAAGTGGCAGGGCCACAATGAACAACATTGTTTGATTGAAAAAGTCCTTAAGATCAGTTATTGTCATACAAAGTGGGAGGCATGTGTGTGAATCCAGAGTTGAAGTTTGTTTGTAAGATTTGGCCTGAAGACAGAGAGGCTGGCTGGCACGCACTGAATCTGGGAAAGAGGGATGAATAATTGGGTAGAGGGAATAGGACACTGCTGTGATCACTCGGCCTGAAAACACAAGAAGAACATGTACAAAATTAGTACTTTCATTTCCATTACTTTTTGGCAACAGCTACCCACATTTTTCCCCCTGATCAGCCCTAACACCCAAAAACTTCTATAAAAAAAAAAAATCTTACTACAAGAAGGAAACTTTAAGGAAAGCATCCATCGACAGAGTTTGGCATGCTGACTGTGGGGCAACTATCGAACTTCTACAAACTTCCCATTGCCACCTAAATCAATGTCATACAGAGCCTCTATGTGAATGCAGCAAAGTGCAGTTTATTTCACACCAACAACATTAGGTGATTGGTTTTGGACGATTGTCGGTGGTGCACCAGGGCGCCCTGATGTCCCCTACTCTCTTCAATCTATTTCTTGAGAGATCATGGAAGAAAGCACTAGAAAGAACATGAAGGAACAGTGAGTATTGGGAGTGCGAACATAAAAAAAACTTGCGCTTCGCTGATGATATTGATGGATTAGCTGGTCATGACCAAGACCTACAGACTTTTAGTGAACCGCATCTCTAGAAGAAAAATCAACAAATTTTGGTATGGAAATCAGCGGGGAAAAAAAAAAAGTGATGACAAACGCAATTTCACATCAGAAATCAAAATCAAAGCCAGAAACTCGAAAAGTTCAGTTTAAAATTTTTGGGATCTTGTGACGTGAGGGTCAAAACCAGAATACTGCAGAATTCCCCCAGCCACAGACAATGACCAAGCTAAAACCCCATCGGAAAACAGAAAATTCACCTAAAGTTCCAAAATCAATGTCGTCTTGGTCATGTCAATTTCTTGATGCTGTGAATCTGGCCTCACAGCGGATTAGAGGAAGAATAAGAGCTGAAAAAGGGAGGTGTTTCCAAAGACTTAGGCATCTCGACAAAGCCAAACATCACGAGAGCATCCGCAACAAATGGGGCCCTTTACAGACCTTCAAAAACTAGTTAACAACGAAAACTGGGTGGTTTTGGGATTCACCGCTCCCCCGGCTTGCTAAAAAAATCCACAAAGGGACAGTGGGGGGGGAGAAGAAAAGGGAAAAAAAGAGGGGGGCAAAATTTCAGGGGCAGACTGGGTGGGGAGCGCCCCGAGAGCGGCCCAGGAAAGTGAGGGGCTGGGAAGGGGGTTGACAAAGCTTCCCGGCCCCCCCAAAAGGGTTCAAATCTAAGGGATCGGTGCGGGATCCAAGAAAAAGAAAAAAAAAATTCCCAAACTTTTCATGTATTTTTCAGAAAAAATTGAAATAATTCTCCGTAAGCCCATTCGGCTATAACGAAAACAACAAAACTGATAAAGGGTTTACAACTGTTTGATCCCCTTAAAAACCCCGTTCCCACACTGGGTTTAAATATATCCCTTTTCTTAATCACTTAATGGTATCTCAACTGTAAAACCCAAACATCTCAGAAACTTTTTGTGGAAAAAATAACCCAAAAACCTTTTTCAGTCTCTGGGAATCAAAATATTTTTTGTGAAACCAGTATAAAAGGGGTGCTGCAAAACGAAATTTTTTAAAAAAAAAAACACCCCAAAAACCTTTACCTGGAAAACAAGTAAACCTCCCCCATTTCCCCAAAATTTCAGTGTCTTTCAAGACAAACCAAAAAAAGGTAGGGTTTTACAAAACCGGGACATGTTTTAAAGATCACCAACATTCATGAATTCAATCTTTCGATATTGCAATTAATTAATGAATTTCCTACCCCAAAAAAGGACCGCAAAACATTGTTGCAAAGCACAACTACTTTAAATATCTGGGCTTTGTATTGTAAAAATTGGTTTTTCTTACATCACATCCCACATCTTTTATCTTTTAAAATTTTCCACGAATGAAGCTTCCATCTTTCCTACAGTGCCAGTTTTAGAAAAAAACTTAAACCAGAACAGGTTTGCAAGAAAACAGAAGAAAAAATGATCGCTGCATTTTTCCCTCTTCTCCCCTCCAAATTTTTAAATTTACCCCCAAAATATCGCCCTTTTGCAGGGCTTTGGGGAAGCACAGCCGCGCAATGGTGGGGCATTGACGTGACTTGCCTTGTAGGGATCTTTCCCAAAAATGTAAGCACACCTCCATGCTTGTTTTCACTCCTCGATCACATTCCGAACCCCTTGACCGTTCTGGGGGTTCTCTCTGCACAAAGAAAATTGCTATTTAGTTTTGAAACCAATGGGAAAAAAACTATAAGGTGAAAAAGCTTTTTAAAAAATCCCCCCACAAAGGGAAGCCTTTGGGGGGGGGATCAACAAAAAAAACAAAACCCCTTTTTTAAATCAGTATTTCAAATTTAAAACCCTCCCCCTTAGGGGATGTAAAATGAATGAAAAGAACTAAAAAAATTTTTTAAAAACCCACCCAAAAAAAACAAACCCCCACCCCAGAACAAACATTTCAGTTGCTGGAAATTTCAGGATCCCTAACAAGCTATTTTAAAAAAATTCTTTTATTTCAAGGATGATGATATTATTTTTTACTTCAGTCCCCATGTGATGCAGTTTTGTAAATTTTTTCCATCCTTTTTTTTCCCTCAGCAACCCACTTATCTCCGAAAGGGGGGAACAAATTTTAATTTTGTGGTAATATGTTTGCAGCCTTTACATCTCAGTTTACTGTCTATCTAAAGAATTTTGGGGGAAGTGGAATGGGGCCACCGATGTTCCCCCCGGGGTTTTAAAAGCCCCTTTAAAAACGGGTGTTTTGGAGGCGACTTAAACCGAGCCTTTCAAATTGCAAAGGGGGGGGATGTTAACGCCGGGCTATCCCGCCTCCATGGGTTTATTTCTTATAAAAATGGCTTTTAAAATCGGGAAATGACTTGGTAGTTGGTTATCACATTAAAAGGCGTTTTTACCCTCCAGGGGTCAAAACCTTTTTGGGGAAAGCAAAAGCATTGTGTTGTGTTTGGCGGTGCTGGGTTTTGGGAAAAAGTGGGGGGCCATTGGCAGGATCTGCAATAGCGGCGGGCTGTTGAAGGGTGAGGGATTTTCATCTTAGATCCATTGTTCCCACTTGGGGTAAAGGCACTGGTGCATACTGGGGTTTTGAACCCTGTGCCTGCATTTTGGGCCCAAACAAAAGAATCCAAAAAATTTAATTTAGCCATTTTCTACTGACATTTCAAAACCTTTTGATTTTTTAGGGGGAACGGGGCAAAATTTTTGGGAAAATTTTTTTAAAAAAAAAAAATTTTTAACCCCCCCTTTTGGGATTAGGGTTCTTTTGGCCCATGTAATGTCTAAAACTTTACATTTTGTTACTCTTTTTGTTTTTTTTTGGGACCGATATCTTCCCAAATTTAAAATTCATTTTCTGAGGGGGTTTGTTTTTTTTTTGGGGGAAATTTAAAATTTGCGAATGGGCCAAAAACCGCGAAAAATTCGTTGGTTTTGGTTTCGTAGCGCTGAAACATTTCTCAAACCCCCCCTTCCATGGTTTCAATGTGTTGGTCATTCCGGGACTACTTTTTGATAACATTTGTCAATGGAAAAATTTCACTCAGGGAAAACCCCAAACGAAGAGCGAATCCAAAGGGAAACCCGGGGGGGCATTTACTGAGGGTTTTGGGTTGAGCAAAGTTCTGATTGGCTCCTGTTCCGAAAAAAAAATAGTGATTGGTTCAAAGAGCCGTGCTTTTACCCAAGATGGGGGTTTGTTTTTTTTGGGGGTTCGATCAACATCGAGTGGGACTTTTTTTTTTCCCAAATTTTTTTACGGAAAGTTTTAAAAAATGCCAAAATACCCGGGAAAACAAGGTTGGATGCTTTGCCTTCGCGACGGGAATTTAGAAAATGGGGGAAAACAGAAATGGGATGACGTCCCCATTTTAAAATGGGGACCGAATTTTGCCGTCCCTTGTGCACATCAACTTGACGATGTGGTCAATATTTAATCGCTTACTTACTCTGTGGGGAAAATTTGGGAAATTTTTTTCTCCATAAAACGTTTTATCAATGGGGGCACCGACACTGTTTTTTTGATAAAGCCTGTTGCGCAAGAAAAATTTTAAAACCAAATTTTGGACCCGCAACTTTTAAAAAGAGGGAAAGAATTTCGCCCAATTGATGTGTAAACCCTTAGAAATTTTGGGTGCAAAAAACCCCCGGGGGAAACAATGTGTTTTTAAACTGGGAGCCAAAAGGTTTAAAAAAAACTTGAAAGCTACTTTTTCCATCAATTTTTTTTGTTTTGGGAATGTAGCTAAAGTTCTTTTCCTATAAAGTTAGGGTGTTTTTTGGAAATTTTTGAAAGCATACATTTTGGGTTTTTTTTTTAATAGGGCTTTCATTTTTCCCTTCCCCCCCCCCCCGATTATTTCACTTTCTTTTTTTTTCATTTGGGTCTGTATTTTCGAGGCATTTTAAAATTTTTTCTGATAATTCTCACAAAATTTTTTTCTGTTTTTAAAACACAGTGTTTTGTTAAAAAAGGGTTTAAACCCTTTTTTGGGTTTTGTGTACCATCAACGGGAATGGGGGGCCCATTCTGTGTTTTACATTTTTTTGGTGTGTGTGTGGGGCATGTTTTAAAATTTGGGCTTTTTAATGTTTTTTTTTTTTTGGGAATTTCCCTTTTTAAATTTGTTTTTTTTTGTTATCTGAAATTTTGAATAAAAAATTTTTTAAAAATGCTTTTAGGGCCCTTGTGCCCATCCTCTCTTCCCACAAACTTTGCTTTAAAAGAACACCCATTTCTGATGTTTTCCCATCTTTTGTCCATAAGAAATACATTATTTTAATTGGCTGCAAAAAGAGGCCAGGGGATTGTTTACTTTTTATTCCTTTGGAGCCCTGTTCCCCCCCCCAAATCTCTTTCCACCCCAATATTTCTTCCCCCCTCTTTTCTTTTTAGTCATTTTCCCAAAAACTTCTTGTATTTTTAAATTTTAAACAAGTTTTTGTTTTGCATTCTGTTTGTATTTCACACTTTTTTATTTTTTTTTTATCTATTTTCACTTTATAATATTTTTTGATTTTTATAAAAAAGTTCTACATTCAAAGTGGGGATGAACATATAACGGAAAAGAGTGGGGCATGCGTTGGTGGTGGGGTTATTTTTCCCTGCAAAAAAGGGGCTTGCTGGCCCGGGGTTTTTTTTTTTGGGCGGGAGAAATGCAAAAGTGTTTGTAGAGAAATCAGCTTTTTTTCAGAGGGGAAAACAGCACTGGGAAAATCCCCCTGATGGGGCCGGGGAAAAAGGGGGGGGAAAAATAGAAACTGAAAGGCATGGGGAAAACGTGAAATACCCAGGCGAAAAAGGGGGGGTGTTTTGCCCCAGGGCCTCCTAAAAAATTTTTATTCTATAAAAAAAATATTTGTCTGTAATCACTCATTTGTTTTGGGCCTAATGTTATTTTAAAATGCAAAATTTTTTTTGGAATTTTTAAATCCGGTTTTTTTGTTTTAAATTGGGTTAAAAAATTTTTTACGGACTTTTTTCCCCAAAACGGGTTTTTTTTTTTGGGCTGGGTCAGTCTTTGGCCACCTGAATTTTGGGACCAAAGGGAAAATTAATCTAATAAAATTTTTGGCATGCGGGTTTTTTGGGAAAAATTGCTGAGGGGCAATGGGGAGGGGTTTGAGCTCTGTTTGTTTTATTTTTTAAAATTCCAAATTTTATAAAAAAAAAAAACCGGGGAAGGAAAATTTTTGGGCTTTTTTTGGGTAAAAACAAAAAACCCACCTTTTTTATTTAACTAAAAAAAACTTTTTTGTGATCATTGCCCCAAAAGTGTTTAAAAAATTTTAAAAATGGAAAAATTTTTAAACACCATTATGTAAGGCTTATTTGAAAGGGCAGATGGGCTAAACAGCGCCATTTTTTTTTGGGAAAAAATTTATCCATTATCAATCTGTGACTTACTATTTCAAATTTTGGCACGATGCCATTTTTAAGGCACTTAGTATGGGGTCCCAAAAATTTTCATTAAATTTTATTTTACTTTTTTCCGGAGAAACAAAAAAATTTGCAAAAAGTGACGAAGGGGGTTCCCCTTAAGGGGAATTACTAGTTCCTTTGACCAAAAAAATGAAAATCACTTTCGGGACTTTTAAATAAATTTTGGGGGTTGTTTTTTTAAACAACTATCTCAGTAGAAAAAGCAGGTGCATTTCCAAAAAGTTAATGAATTATGCACTTCCCCAGTAAATTGCAACTTCATTCTTCGAAGAATCTTTGAAATAAACCAGGAAATAGAATGTTAAAAAAAACAGGCAAAAAAATCGGGTGTCACAAAAAAACATCTAAATGACCCCAAAAAGAAATCAATTTTGACAAACCTTCAGCCGTTTGGCCATGAGCGGGTGACGAAAAAGTAGCCCCCAAATCAAGGCCAGCACGTAAAATTTTTCGGGATCCGAGCTGGGGTTTCCCATCCCCTTTAAACCCTGTACGCCCGTCACATGTCCCACTTTCATTGGTCGACCAGCCAACTCAAAACCATTTAGCTGTTCTAAGGCTTTTTTGGCATCGTCAGGATTCCGGAACTGAAAGAATAGGAAGTTTCTTTTACTTACTAAAAAAAAAACAACAACACCCCCCCCCCCAAAAAAAACAACCCAACAACCCAACCAACAACAAAAAGCAATTAACCCCCCCCCCCCCCAAAACCAAGAACACACACAAAAAACTACCCCCAAAATCAACCCTCACAGTCATCCACCCAAGCCTTCCACATTAAAATCTTGTGAAGTCAGATATTACTATCATTACTATTAATCAGAAGGATTTTTTTTTTTAATCTGACATTTTGCTTTATTATTCTAAAGCAATATTGTTTTTCCTTTTTTGACATGAAATTAAAATCTGCATTAATTTGGATGAAAGTTGTGTTGTTTTCATACTGATCTACCTTTCACATGTTCTCTTCAAAATAATGAGACCAACATCACACTAATATCAGTTGGAAATTCTGTGTGAGGTTGGTCTCAGTATTTCAGAGTATATACTGAAGGTTGATAAATATAAGGGAGATAATTTCATCTAGTTGACCATCTATTGATGGGAAAATATGCAACTAGAGGAGACACAGCTTCATCTAGATGTATCATAACTACTGACGACGACAACAACAAAAAGATGCACTATCAAGTAAATGTCCCCAATTTTTGTGTGCGTAGATGAACACCACAAAAACCTCTGGCATCACATCATCATAAATCATGTTTCTATGGTCATTCCTGGCTCAACCTTACAGTGAGGGACCTCAATTTTATATTGCTTCACCTTTTTACTATCCCTTTTGAGTTCAATTTTATATTGCTTCACCTTTTTACTGTATGCTTTGAGTTAATTTTATATTGCTTCACCTTTTTACTATCCATTTTGAATTAATCAATTTTATATTATTTCACCTTATTACTATCCATTTGAGTTCATCCTAAGGTCTTTACAATTAAGTGCTTTGATTTGTTTGCTTTACAAGATTCAGCACTATGTAAATTCTAAACATTATCATTATTATTATCATATTATAAGGCACTGTCCATGAAGGGATGATAATCTTGTCACTTTAGAATGGGTGTATGATTTACAGTTCTCTACCACTTCACCACTTCTGTTGTCCTTGGACAGATTAACAAGAGATACGCTTTGTGTGTCACATCAGAACAGATACTACAGCCAACCACAAGCTTAGAGGTCCTGTAGCAGTTAGGGGTTTCTGCAGATTTGCGGTCTGACACTGACACCTCTCTGACAATTTGCTGTAATACAACAAAATGTGCTTGTGTATGACTGAGTGGAGTCTGAATTAAGTAGCATGGGTCAAGAGCAGAAACAGCTGATAAACCAGGAAAAGACAATTTCAATCCATTTTGCTACGTTACATAAAGTGAGGACAATAAAAAGAAATTACTTACTGTGAGGAAACCATAGCCTTGTGAGCGTCCACTTTCATGATCCTTTATCAACTTCACATCTTCAACCTGCACACAATCACATATTACAATTAAGTTGTTAAATACCAATGTTAAACCCAAATCTCGTTTAATTGACATTTCCAATATTTTCATATAAATGCAATATACACCAATATGTTGTCTATTGTCAACAATTACAGCTGTTTTCATGGTATAGAAAGACTTGTACTGTCTTTTTCTTTCTTCAGTGCAGAGTAAGCGTATGTGTGCATGCATGTGTGAATGAACTTGACTGTAAACAGGCATGGAACAGAGGGAAAAGTGTTTTCCCTTTTTA
>CM054143.1:33058-68146 GCA_028751875.1 Rapana venosa | reverse complement strand
CTCCCCTAAAAATAAAAAATACCAACACATACAAAAAAAAACACATACCATACACTAAACACTTAAAATACCAAAACACAAAAAAAAACAACACATACACAAACATACAACCATATACATCATACCATACTACAATAACACAATACGAACAACATACACATATACATAACTATAGCATACACATACACATATACACACAAAACAACACATACAAATACACATACAGCTACTGTATACTACGTTAGTCACATACCACCTAACACATACACACATACACAAAGCATTAAAATAGGCACATACACATACACATACCAGCATGAAATACAGCATAGGCACATTACACATACATAAGCGATACACATAAAACATACACAATATACGTAAATACACATAACGCATACACATACAAGCATAAACACACATACAATCAGTAAAACATTTAACATCATAACAGCATGACACATTCACAACGCCATAAAAAAAACAACAAACAGACACAGCATACACACCATACAATACATATAGGCAACAATACACATAAACATACACACAATATCACACATACACCATGACCGATGAACACCATACTATGATTAGATCATCACACACATACATAACACAATACAATCATAACACACACATTACACAAACACAATACACATACACATACACACATACACATCCACATCATATTAATACACATACAGCATTCAACACATAACAACACCATACACATAACCACATAAACACATACAGATACACACATACATACAGCGGATAAACGTCATACACATATACAAAAACATCATAACGGCAAACACCATAGACATACAGACATTAAATCAACATCATACTACTAAACCATACTTATAATCTACAATGTACGATAGCACACAACATGACACGAAGGAAGGACATACAACACTCACATACACTACTACTAAACAAATATCATATAACAGCATACATATATACACAATAGCGCATACACACATTACTCATGCACACATTACACAACATACACATACACACACACAATACACAAACACATACACCACAACGGCACTACACATAGCACACCTACATACGCCCAAAGTTGAATCACAGCGCATACAACTACATTTACACATTTTCACATAAGCAGCACACATAACACACACATTATACACACACATACAAATACACACAACATAGACATAAAATCATACAGCCATACACACACATACACATAGAACACACACATAGCACATATTCCCATACAACAAACACATCATAGCACATAGCACATGACACTACATCCACAAATCATTAACATACCACATACACCATTACATCAGAATACAGCATAACAGGTTTCACACGGCCTAACATCATAAGCACATACACATACAGAACAGTAAACATATCATACACATACAGATACAGCATACACATAATTCACCCATATACAGCATAACACATAGGCACATTACACATAGCAGCATACACACATTACACATTACAACATTACATCACACATGACACATAACACATACCACATACACACATGGGGGAGGGCATACACATAACACAATAACAAAAAACACACATACAGCAGAACACATACACATACACACACAATACACAATACATATACGACCATACCACATACATATACACATACGACCGACACATACAGCATGCACATACACATACACAGTTAACACACATACAGCAATGCACACTATCCACATTTACAACACATAGCACATACACACAGTTGAACATACATATACACACACAATATACATATCCACATCCAGGGGGGGGGGCCCCCATCCCTCCCACATACACAATGGCACAATAACAACATACACATGACACCACAGCTATAACTAAATAGCACATACACACGTATAGCACATACACATACACACGATTACACATATTAACATACTACACCATCATACACATACACACACAATTACACTAAAATCACATACAAATATCACATAAACACAAACACATAACAGCAGCAACATACACATGAACCAAACACATAGACATAATACAGCATATGCATACACATAGGCACATACAGCATAAACAACACATATCAGCATAAAACATACTTATATCACAATTCATCCATATACATGCACATACGACAAAAACAGTAACACACTCTCCACACATACACTATACATACAAAATATCATATACACATAACCAATATACATCATACATACCATACATCAATTACACAGTAGCACATTACTAACGCAGCATACACATTACACACACATACACAGTACACAAACACATACACACTCACATAACATAGCAAATCACATAACACATACCTTACTAACATCACATCATATACATCATTCCACATCTCAGGCATACACATAATTCATCATAGAAGCACAATAACACCATACACACACATACTACATAGCAGCATAGGACACACACATACACATAAACATAAAACATTACACAACACAGTTACACATAACACATACAGCATAAAACTACACATATGCACATAGCACATAGAAACATACACAATACACATTCAGCAGATAACACATACACATAGGCACATTCAGATCATACCACATACTACACACAGTACACGATAAGCACAATTACATCACACACCCTACAGCATAACACATAAGCACATACACACAGCAGAACACATATTCATCATAATATCACAAACACACGTACTAAATACACATCCTCCACACATACAACACACCGTACACTAGACATTATAACACATACAACACACATCTACTACATACTAACAGCACATACAGCACCACATAAAGCAAACAGTCAACCACAAAAAACACAGTTACACATACACTCGACATATCACATACATATACAACATACAAGCAGACAACACATACACATACACATAACACAACGAACATACATCAAATGGCACATATACATTCCACCTATACAAACACAATCAACATTGAACAAAACGAGCATACTCATAGACCTAGCACAGCTACACACATATACGACTTCCATCATCCACATACAAGATTGGCAACATACTAACATGAGCACATATACAGTATACACAACGAACATTTATACCACCTTAAAATTACAAACACATACACACAACATACATCATACAAGCATACACACACATACACATAAACACACATATACACATACTTATACCACCTTACACATGAGCACTAAAACACACGACATATATTACACATAAACACTATAACACACACATCAACCCATACACATACACAATTATCCAATTACTCATGAAAGACAGCACATACAACACACATATCAGCATACACACTACATAAAACATGCCACAATAAAAACAATAACACAAGGACAGGTCAAGCACAAACCAAACGATACCATAACACAGCAAACAAATGACACAAAGAACACAGAAATACACATACAAATATACTTCACATACACATGACTATAAACACAAGTAACAGCATATCACATACATAAACAACATGACACAATACACATACAACACACTATGACAATCAATACACACACATAGACAGCATAACAGCTACACAAACAATACACATACACATACAGCCATGATGTCATAGAGCACATTCACATACGGACATCATTACACATATACAAATAAATGCATTGCATACACAATACAGCATTATCACACAAAACCACATATACAAAATACACATACACTACGTAGCAGTAGCACTATACAACGCTACACATACACACATGACACAGTACACATTTAAACATACACTTACACATATCACATAAACACCCATACATTATCGGCGACATCGACCTACACATACACTACAACATACGATGAACCGACACAGTACACATTCATCATAACCACAATTACTAGTACATAGAAACAAAATACACAGTACACACATATACACATAACCACAGGCACAATACAACATACACATACACATAGCACACACAATACACATAACACATATCAGACACACATACACATGACACCATACACAAAGTACACACAACATACACATGACTAACACAATTACAGTACACATACGACAAACATACACATATCACATAACACAACATACAGCAGTACACATAACACACACATACATAAAGCCATACATACAGTCATACAAGCACACATAGCACATACACACATACACATTCCACATACCTAATATACCCAAGCGGGACTATACAGCATGCATCACATACACACACATAAACATGACACAAACACATAACCACATCACATACACATAAAGCACAACATACACGATCCGACATCTCAGCATTACCACGCCCATAGCACACTTACACACAATACACATACCTATGACACACCACATTTATGACACATCCTGACGTTCGCACATTACACATAGCGAGCAGTACACGTACAACATACTAGCATCACATAACACATCACACGATACACACATAACATATTACACATACACATACTAGCAACACATATACAACAATATATCTATACACGCTTACGAACATAACACATTGTTCACACATACACACACAATGAAATCAACCATTTACACATTGAACGTCATACACGATACGACACTATCACATACACCGCAGAACAAGAACATACACATAGTACAAATGAGCATCATATCGCATTACACTATACACATTACACATACACAAAAAGCACACATACACAGTAAAACATACCCATACACATACAACGATTCACACAGACATGACACAAAACTACTAGCAGTAACACACATACAGCACACATATACAATTAGCATATACACATACTCATAATACATGACATACACATACAAAGAAGAGGGGGGGCGCATACACATACGACACACAGTACTATACACAATGCGTACATATACACAACACATGACACACTAGCACAATACACATACACACATACCACAAACCAGCATATCACATAAAATACACACATACACATACACTTCAGACACACACACATGACACATACAATAACACATACACATAACTATACACATATAAATCACATATCATCAGCGGATCCACATCCACATACTGCACATTTAAACACATATAACACATTACACACACATAAACATACTATAAAATAACACACAACATATACACTAGTCCACATCCAGCATACACAGTACACATAACGAAATCACAATTCCACATGCACGGATGAAACACATATACACAAATAGGTCATACACAGTCATACACATATACATACACACGACATACACATACACACATACATACAACACACATTAGAACAATCAGCACAGTATATAATCAGAATAACATCATACAACATACAAATATTACACAAAACGACACATACACATACACATACACACATTACATAGTAGCACATAGATGCGAACACATACACATGATTCATCTGCACAGCACAATCACATTGACACAAAATACACAATGACATATTTGACATCACATTTTAGCACATTTAGGCCTCACAAACACAAAACAAACACATAAAAACACATATACACACACATACACATATACACACGACATTACACATTACAGCATACACATACACACACTATACACATAAGCACATACACATATACACAACACATACACATACATACACATAACACGGGTTGAGATTACAGCATATCACACCATAACACAAGACACTGCAATGAACGCATACACACAAAACATACACATACACAAAAAAAGCACATAAAAATATATCATAGCTACATACACGAAAACACATACAGCATACATATCAAACACATACATATTCACGATACACCTACACATAACACATAAACAGACATACACTTAACACACACATCACCACACTAAACATACACGATATATGCAAAATACATATAGTTCCAGTACACTACACATTACAACACATCATATCACATTAAGCATACACATACACATACACAAACACACAACATACAGCAACACATAACGCCCACACATACATCTACGATAAACAGTGAATACATGACAGTAAGCAGCACATTGACACTATACACATAACATTAACATACACATACACACACACAATACCACATACACATTACACACACATGAGACATACACATACACACATCACATGTCACTACCCATACACAAACGACACACTATACACAATAGCACCATAAAACACATTACACACACACACATGACCACATCTAGCATATACACACATACACGATACAGCTTACAAATAGTACACAATAGCGATCTAAACTACACGGACATATCATCACACTAACACATACATACATTACAAACACCACATTGTACATAAATATGTTTGGATTTACACAAACAACTATAGCATAATCACTAAACTATACACACACATACATCATAGCACACGAATATACACGCATACTTTAATACAGCATACGAGCATACACATAAAGCACACACATTACGACAATAGCACAGCAATAACGGCATAAATGGACACATATCACATACGCAATACACATGATCGACAAATCACCTTATCAGCGATAGCACATAACCCGATACTACGACACATAAAACATCCACTAACTTAAACAGCTAATGCAGTCACAGCAACATACCCACAACACACATAAACGCATCACCACCACAAACAATACACAAGATAACACAGAGAAATACACATAACAAAAATAATACTTTCAGCATACAGCATAACACTAAACACATGACTACATACACATAACACACAACATTCACACAGTACACACACATACATTATAAGGGGGGGGGGGGGGGGGGGGTTCAACATACACACACATATCACATACACATAACAGCAAACATATCACATACACAATTCACATACAACACATATATCATATACATAAAACATACACACACATACACATACACATACACATACATCAGCAAAAAGCACATACACAAACACACGTATGCACATACACCAACTATCACATAGCACATACATCACATAATACACAAACAATTAACAGTACACATTACATACGATACAGTACACAGACATTTCCAACACGCCCTACATATGACAACATACACACTCTCAAAACTAGATTCACCATAACACGATAATCATACAGCATTAAAACAATTAACACATACACGACAAATGACGATCAAGCACATAGACACAGATGGCACATTTACACATAGCACATGACACATCATCACACACCATGACGCTACATACAATAGCACATATACAAACACACCATAACACGACACACATACACATAAACACACATACACATAACACTCTCATACACATGCAGTATACACATGGCTCAAACATACACATACACATAGCATATCACATACACACTACACCACATATCCACCGAATTTACGAAGCACATTGACACATACACATTACACGACACATACCATCATTACCTATACACACAGTAACAAACACATGCACACTCACATGCACATACAACAATACACATACTACACAACATAACACATACCACTACTGATATAGCACATAACGTCATACAGTATACACATATACATATCACGCACATACACGTAGGCACACACATACACATAGCAAACATAAACGCTATACACATAACATCTACATACATACAACGATAAGAACATACGCATTAATACTAGAATACACATAAACGCATTACACATACACTACACATCAAACACAACATACACATTAAACATAACAAAATACACATACCACATCTCACGGACACAGTAACAGCAAACACATACAGACAAGCACACACACACACAGTAACAAATACATTATAGCACAATACACATACACACATACAACACATACACATAACACATAGTACACATACATCATACAGCATATATGCACCACACACACACGAAAGCATATCACATAAGCACATTACACACACATACACATACATTCATACACATCAGCACACATACACACTTCCAACATCCATTATATATTCTCAGGGGGGGGGGGGGGGGGGATTTTGGTCATTAGCACATAAACATACACATACACACATCATACACCATACAGCATATCACATAGGCACATACACACATACACAACCACATTTATCACCAACATACACATTTACACTACAAATAGACATATCCTATAAACACACACATATACATATCCTACGATCCACAATAACTACATGCACATACACATGAGCACATTACACACAATAGTCACAAGCTAGACACCGATACACACAGCATACACATAAACATACAACAGCCAACGATACACATACGACACAAATACACAAGCAAATACACATAAACAACTATACAAGATACACACAATACATAAGCAACATAAACAGACACATAAACTATCAATATACACATACACTGATACAAATAACCCATACACACATACACATAGCGACATGACAACACATACACATACACACACACATACAGATACACATTGACGAAGCTCCTGGCACACACATTACAGCATCTACATACATGACACACATTTACAAATCATTTCACAACAACACACCGAATACACACATCATACACATAAGGCACATATCTTAAACATATACACACTATACACATACACTATACACATATGCACACACATAGCACATATCACGATTATCACATAGCAAAACACATACAGCAAACATCATTACACACGACACACACACACACATACACATATCATATATAACACATACTACACATACATTACAACACAATAGACACCCACATCACACATACACATTCACATACATCATACACACATACACATACCAGAGGGGGGAAGGGTACATGTATCCACATTCTAGGCACACATACACATTTAGAACACAAGTACACTAGAACATATATACACACACATATACAATATCCACATCCACTATCCACACATGCATCATACACATACACATACATCTACACATACACTTACTATCAATATAGGCACATACACATACAGAACATACACGATATATCAATACACACACTTACACATAAGCACACACAGTACACATAACAAATACACATAAACACATACACACTTACACACATACATAACACATTAACATACATCATAATACAAAATATCACAGTACGGCATACAGCATATCAACATAAACACACATTACACATAATAACATACTTATACACATATCACATACACACACATACAACAAAAAGCATAGCACACTCACGTATACACAATAACATACAAAGACATAGTGGGGGGGGGGGGGGGGAACATACAACATACACCATACGATAACATACCCATACACATACACAGCCACAAATTCACATACACATACAAGCACACACAAACAGCATACACACACATACACATAGCGCTATAATGAGCATCAACATATAAGCCATCCAGCTATCGCACATACGACATGCATAAATAAACATGCTACATACAAGCATACACATACGACACAATTACACATAAAACATAAACATAGCCACACTTACCAGAACATGTAATGACATACACACACATACACATATCATATCATAAACTACACATTACACATACACACAAACATACACATACACACACATACAACATACCAATCATAAGAACAATTCACTATACATCATACATACAGCATACAAGCAACACATAGCAACACACACATACACATACACATACCACATACACAGATTCCCAACACATACACAATGGCACATAGAACACATACCACACAGGTAAAAAATAATCAAATATACGACCATACACAACCACATACACAGACTAATATACATCAGCTATCGGACCACAATGACACAGCACTAAGCAACATCAGCAGCTACACACACATAGAACAAACACAACCACAAACGACATACACATACACACACATAACACAAACATATACACATAACACACACAATACACATGACACATACACTATACACACACATACACAAATGTGTAACACATACCACATCCGCCACTATACACACATACGACATACAGAAGGAAAAACACGATAATCATAACCTACTATACACACACATATCACCAACTTAATCGCACATTCGGCACATACAAATCAACAGTAGACACAGACACATATACACATACACATACAAACATTTACATGCATACGCTTATACATCACACATACAAGCAACATAAACATACACACACATACACATAGCACACATATTGATCAGTTCATACTTAAAAAACACATACAACATACACTCATAGGGCACACACGATACACATACACACACATACCCATAAGACACATACACATACCAATACTCATATATAACACGATACACAGACACATAACATAACACATACACAAGCACATAATCATCCAATAGGCACATACAGCTTACACATACACAGAATCCACATCATACTCATGGTAAACACACGACATAACACATAACACAGAAATACAACATACCAAATATTCCATTCACATACATAAACACATAGCAGCGTATACATGTAAAAGTACACACATACACATACAACACACATACACATACACAAAACATAACACATACGAGCGATAACACATTCAGCATACAGACACTATAGCACGACATAGTACTAAGACAGTGTTGGCACGGACACCATACACTTACACACAAAATCCATTACAAATGACGGAAACATACACACAGTACACATACGACCTACAATCAGTACACATACATCACATAGGCACAAAACATTAAGCATACACCATAACACATACACATCGGACTATACATTTTCCACAACAAGAACGCACTGGAAACCATACACCATACATCATAGCACAGCACATACTACATATCACATAGCACATACAATACACATACATAAATAACACATAATGCACACATAAGACACATACGCACAGGCAACACATAAAACACATAACACAGTACACACACGACTATCACCAAGTACCGCAGCAAACACATACATGACACACATACTACATAAACACATATCACAAATCTAGAACACGATACACATAAGCCAACGAACACATACACATACATCTAATACACATAAACACATACACACCAATAACACCATACACATACACACAAAATCAAAAGCAACACAATACAACGATACACGCGGACTATGCTATCATATACATACACAGGTTACACACATATGATCACACATCCACGAATAAACGCATATTACAACTACATAAAGCGAGCATAGTGCACATGACATTGAAGGCGTTTCTCTGATGCCAATGAAAAGATGCTTGCAGGGCCAATAGTTGAAATCCTATTCTACTTTAGGGGCGATTTTCCAATCAATCGGGTATGTCCACAGTGGGATCGTAGCTCATAGCTCCGTATCTTTTCAATATTCCTTTCTTTATGAATCTTCCTAAGTAGTGTCTTTCAGTACAGTTCGCGCATTCCATGTAGGCAGTCGCTGATGACATTTTATGTGGATGGAAAGTTACAATGAAAAAAAAACACCGAGAAAGAAAGGCATTTAATCCTAAACTTTACATAAAATAAATAATGTATCGACTGAAGTCTTAAACAAACTTAATTGAACTACATTTTTCAAAAATGGTCTTTCCGCTAACTACAGTTCCAGAAAAAGACTGGTCGTGTAGGTACTTTTTCAATAATGGAAGGCTAACCGCACGCAGTATCTATACCTGTTTTTCCGGCAAATTAGAGTGTGAAAAGGTTTTGGAATATAAACCATTTGGTGTGTAAGTTCTTAGTGTACATTTTACGTCTATGCGAACTTAAGTTGGAATATGCAACATTGACAATTTATAATACTGAAAGGCTCGGAGAAAAAGTCTTAACCTCCTCAAAGTCATAATTAGTAAAGCAAGTGTGGGCTCATGAATAGGTATTCCAGGCAGCTTTAAAAATAAGCACCTGGGCTACATTTATCCTTAGTAGCGAGGAAGGTATCGCACGACGTCATTTAATGGCCCTTAGAAGGTCCATTTTTCAGTGCTACACAAAGGACTTTTAGTTAACAGAAAGTGACAAATGACTCCAGACTGGCACAGGGCTTTCATAAGATTATGTCTCTGGGGGTCTACCACTGTTTCATTGCATCATCTTGTTGGTAAAGCGGCTAGTACAGAGGAAACATAGGCATTATTTGGCCATTTAGACAAATGATCGACAACTGTCTGTGGGCTAAATTTATCTCTTACGTGTTTCAGAGACTCACAAGAAACCCAATAGTGACATACGAAATTAGTATAAAGAAATCTGGGCAATGTCAACTTTCATCCTAAAGAAAGGAGGGCACATATGTCGCTGCCAGTCACACACACCCTAGAAACCTCGATAACTTCTCATTTATGTTGATAGAATGCAGAAATATTTCTGCACAAAAATAGGCTAAATAATGCAAAGATTCACTAAGAAGATCCCTGCCTTGTCTCGGCCCATGAGAGGGAACTTAAGTAAGTAGCTTAATATTGACGTAAATTATATCCTCTTTAACTAAGAAAAAAAGTAATGAAAATATCTTACTCATCAGTTAAAAGAATAATATACAAAAGACACTATCACAAGATCTAATATATAAAATATACACAGAGAATACGTTCCCTTTTGAACAAACAATGAGTGTCGGGTGGCAGCTTTTGTAATTCCGAATCTTTGAAAGTATGTAGAGAGAATAACATTTACTATTTTGGGGGGGGAAAAATTCGCTATCTATATTTACATGTCTGAATTATCTTGCTATTATGATGGGCTTTATATATCTTCTGAGATTTTCGCTAAAGACAATTTCAAACGCTTGTTTCTGTGTTGAATATCGCGAGGGTCTAGTCTTACTTGCTCTGAGAAACTTCATGTTCAAAAGTGAACCAAAGAGAAATCACATATAGTTCTAAATAATTTCATACTAATTCATGTATTGGATGATACGAGGCACTGGTGTTTACCTAATTAGCTGGAAAAATAACCTCGGCAGTCCTATAGTGGTATCTACTTTAACATGAAAAAGTTGACAAGATAGGGCAAAGGTGGAGCTGAAGCATATGGGTATTGGGTCTTGTCAGACTATATGAGTGTTCCGTCTATCCAATTCCACAGGGGCTATAACAATGGTAGCAAAATGCATGTTGGAAAGGCACTTATAAAAGAGAAGCTACAAGGTAGGGGCGTCTGAATCAGTTTATTTCCTAAGGAGTGATGATGATAGCCCATGTAGTTAGATCTTTTGATGAAGATCAAATGTCGTAATTTACATGAATATAGAAATGTTGTAAATCTAATTATCTACGAGTTTAAGTAAGGCTCAATGCTATTTAAAACTAAATTTCCGCCCAAAAAAGTCAACATTGGTAATCTGTGGGGCGGGCAGCGCAAATCTTACCTGATTGATCATATTCTTGATTTACGATTGGCAGAGGATCTGAAAAACGTTTTACCTGCCTATCGCACAGTTTCTGGTTTTAGCTTAAGCAAATTCTAGCGAAGGATCATTCTCTGTTCTATGATAAAACAAATTGTTTTGTCAATTAAGATCATAACTCCATGATGTTTAGACTCCCTTTAATATGAGGATAGGCTACTGTTAGTTAATATGAATTGCAACGTTAATATTTCTAAACTAGTTGCATTTTTTGCTGTTCTATGGGAAAACTTCATTTGTTTACAGAAGGGAGGGGTTTTTTGTTTGGTTTTTTGTTGTTGTTTTTTTTTCTTCATAATAATTTGTTTATTGCTATGTGTTTAATTATGTGGTCTATAACCCTCTCTCATGACAAAACACTACTCTATGCACAGCAAAGAACACAGACAAATTGCATCACAGACTCCACATCACGTACACACACACAACAACGACGATCACATCATACACACAGCACACACACACACACACATCACGGAAAATAGATACACACGAACGACAGCAAACAACAACACAACACACACACACACACACACACACACATCACATACACACACATAATGAGAGCAAACTAATCCATCTTTCCCTGTCTGATATCACTTGATTAGGTGGATGAGGACGTTAAACTGAAGAAACTACTAACTACATACACATACAAACACACCATAACACATTGACACATAATTGAGGACATGACACAATGCGACCATACACCATACACACATAGACACAGCGCACCGATCACATTTTACACTATAATAGCAACATACACATGCACATACACATAACCGTATAACACACACATATGACACAACGGACTCCAACAGACAGCGAAGCAGCATCACAACATACACAATAAGCACCAGCACACACGAACATACACAATACACACATATACATAATAACAGCACACACACATGACACACACTATAACACATATACATATCACGCACGATACACATACACATATCACCACACATACAGCATTACACATATAGTGCGCAACACAATACACATATATGCAGTACAATAACACATAAACATTAGCACGACATATAGCAAAGTACACATAGGACGCTATACACGATACACATACACGATAAAACACGTTAACATAACTACATAAACATACACATACTACATACAACATTCACACACATACAGCAAACACATACAGACACAACATGACACACACATATCAAATACAATATACAATCATATCAAATACACACATTACAGCATACACGGATAGAACACAACATACACATACACATACACACACATACATACAACTAAGCACATACACACTACATACCACGATACACATACACACATACACATTCCAACATTCCATATATACACAGCATGACACATAGCATCATACACATACACACAGCAACATCATACGAACATGAACACATAGCATACATTAAAACATCATACACATACAAGGCACATAATCACATCCACATCCAGCCATTTACACACATACACATACACACACATAGACATACGCTCTTATATACACACATATTATACATATCCACATCCACATATACACATACTAGTACATAACACATAAACACCACATACACATACACACAATATAACACATACACATACACACACATACACATATATCAATTTACACGACACATAGAGAAAACACAAGACAGGCATCACATACAGCATACACATACACATAAACACATACAGATCACACACAATAACATTACACATAGAACATCAACACATATACCAAATACCACATACTACATACAAATACACATAGCACACATACACATACAAACAGTACAACACATACACAACACATCACACATAGCACATACAACAATGAGGCACTCACGCATCAGAAAGCAAAAACAATTATAAAGAAGTTTTACACACATGACATACATGCACACGAGCATTTAGCAGACATTTAGGCATACATTCCAGAGCTAACACACACATACACACAAATTAGCTCAAACACACACAAACACATACACACACATACACATCCAACATAACCTACACAAGTCATACACATAAACATAAATATTGATCACACTATATCCAACACATGCAGATAGCACATTACAACATACACATGACCGCAATAAAACACAATACACATACATGATCCGCAGCATAAACATGCACACTACACATATAACATACCACATAACACATACACACACATATATTAAAACACTCGTAAACGCATACAACGACAGAACATACACAAAACGTACACAGAAATAGCACATACAAATATACATACACATAGCCACATGTCACATAACACATACACATACACACGAGCGAAATACTGGCCAACATACAATATTTCACATACATCATACACATAAACACATACACTTACACAGCCACATGACTGAAAAGAGCATTAAACATAATCACTATGATACAATAATACATAGTACGCATTAGACAGCGTACACATTACACATACAACCAGACATCACACATACACATTAAGGCTAATACACATACCATACACCATAACAAAGACACACATAGCACAACACAATAACGCTATCAACACATATCACACACATACAACATACACAAACATTGAGACATACACACTAAAGCACAACACATGACACATACACATATCTACGACCAGCATTAGACATACACATACACACACACATACACATACACATAGCACACTAGTCATACACAATTAAATACACAGGCATAGCACAATCTCTACATCCACGAATACACATACATACACATGTAGCACATATACACATATCACATGAGCGCACACACATACACAGAAGCACATACATACAGGCATACACACATTTATTCACCCATTTACTGACCAAAAACATACATACAACAATAAACATTGTACACACACATAAACACATAGCAGCACAGACATATCACATACACACATCGAATTACACACAAATCATACACATACAACAGAAGACTACACATAGCAAATATACAAATTCTACATACACATTACAGAAAAAACACATACACATAGGCACATACACACACTATACACATACACACACATACACATCACATACACAAACATACAACCATATACATCATACCATACTACAATAACACAATACGAACAACATACACATATACATAACTATAGCATACACATACACATATACACACAAAACAACACATACAAATACACATACAGCTACTGTATACTACGTTAGTCACATACCACCTAACACATACACACATACACAAAGCATTAAAATAGGCACATACACATACACATACCAGCATGAAATACAGCATAGGCACATTACACATACATAAGCGATACACATAAAACATACACAATATACGTAAATACACATAACGCATACACATACAAGCATAAACACACATACAATCAGTAAAACATTTAACATCATAACAGCATGACACATTCACAACGCCATAAAAAAAACAACAAACAGACACAGCATACACACCATACAATACATATAGGCAACAATACACATAAACATACACACAATATCACACATACACCATGACCGATGAACACCATACTATGATTAGATCATCACACACATACATAACACAATACAATCATAACACACACATTACACAAACACAATACACATACACATACACACATACACATCCACATCATATTAATACACATACAGCATTCAACACATAACAACACCATACACATAACCACATAAACACATACAGATACACACATACATACAGCGGATAAACGTCATACACATATACAAAAACATCATAACGGCAAACACCATAGACATACAGACATTAAATCAACATCATACTACTAAACCATACTTATAATCTACAATGTACGATAGCACACAACATGACACGAAGGAAGGACATACAACACTCACATACACTACTACTAAACAAATATCATATAACAGCATACATATATACACAATAGCGCATACACACATTACTCATGCACACATTACACAACATACACATACACACACACAATACACAAACACATACACCACAACGGCACTACACATAGCACACCTACATACGCCCAAAGTTGAATCACAGCGCATACAACTACATTTACACATTTTCACATAAGCAGCACACATAACACACACATTATACACACACATACAAATACACACAACATAGACATAAAATCATACAGCCATACACACACATACACATAGAACACACACATAGCACATATTCCCATACAACAAACACATCATAGCACATAGCACATGACACTACATCCACAAATCATTAACATACCACATACACCATTACATCAGAATACAGCATAACAGGTTTCACACGGCCTAACATCATAAGCACATACACATACAGAACAGTAAACATATCATACACATACAGATACAGCATACACATAATTCACCCATATACAGCATAACACATAGGCACATTACACATAGCAGCATACACACATTACACATTACAACATTACATCACACATGACACATAACACATACCACATACACACATGGGGGAGGGCATACACATAACACAATAACAAAAAACACACATACAGCAGAACACATACACATACACACACAATACACAATACATATACGACCATACCACATACATATACACATACGACCGACACATACAGCATGCACATACACATACACAGTTAACACACATACAGCAATGCACACTATCCACATTTACAACACATAGCACATACACACAGTTGAACATACATATACACACACAATATACATATCCACATCCAGGGGGGGGGGCCCCCATCCCTCCCACATACACAATGGCACAATAACAACATACACATGACACCACAGCTATAACTAAATAGCACATACACACGTATAGCACATACACATACACACGATTACACATATTAACATACTACACCATCATACACATACACACACAATTACACTAAAATCACATACAAATATCACATAAACACAAACACATAACAGCAGCAACATACACATGAACCAAACACATAGACATAATACAGCATATGCATACACATAGGCACATACAGCATAAACAACACATATCAGCATAAAACATACTTATATCACAATTCATCCATATACATGCACATACGACAAAAACAGTAACACACTCTCCACACATACACTATACATACAAAATATCATATACACATAACCAATATACATCATACATACCATACATCAATTACACAGTAGCACATTACTAACGCAGCATACACATTACACACACATACACAGTACACAAACACATACACACTCACATAACATAGCAAATCACATAACACATACCTTACTAACATCACATCATATACATCATTCCACATCTCAGGCATACACATAATTCATCATAGAAGCACAATAACACCATACACACACATACTACATAGCAGCATAGGACACACACATACACATAAACATAAAACATTACACAACACAGTTACACATAACACATACAGCATAAAACTACACATATGCACATAGCACATAGAAACATACACAATACACATTCAGCAGATAACACATACACATAGGCACATTCAGATCATACCACATACTACACACAGTACACGATAAGCACAATTACATCACACACCCTACAGCATAACACATAAGCACATACACACAGCAGAACACATATTCATCATAATATCACAAACACACGTACTAAATACACATCCTCCACACATACAACACACCGTACACTAGACATTATAACACATACAACACACATCTACTACATACTAACAGCACATACAGCACCACATAAAGCAAACAGTCAACCACAAAAAACACAGTTACACATACACTCGACATATCACATACATATACAACATACAAGCAGACAACACATACACATACACATAACACAACGAACATACATCAAATGGCACATATACATTCCACCTATACAAACACAATCAACATTGAACAAAACGAGCATACTCATAGACCTAGCACAGCTACACACATATACGACTTCCATCATCCACATACAAGATTGGCAACATACTAACATGAGCACATATACAGTATACACAACGAACATTTATACCACCTTAAAATTACAAACACATACACACAACATACATCATACAAGCATACACACACATACACATAAACACACATATACACATACTTATACCACCTTACACATGAGCACTAAAACACACGACATATATTACACATAAACACTATAACACACACATCAACCCATACACATACACAATTATCCAATTACTCATGAAAGACAGCACATACAACACACATATCAGCATACACACTACATAAAACATGCCACAATAAAAACAATAACACAAGGACAGGTCAAGCACAAACCAAACGATACCATAACACAGCAAACAAATGACACAAAGAACACAGAAATACACATACAAATATACTTCACATACACATGACTATAAACACAAGTAACAGCATATCACATACATAAACAACATGACACAATACACATACAACACACTATGACAATCAATACACACACATAGACAGCATAACAGCTACACAAACAATACACATACACATACAGCCATGATGTCATAGAGCACATTCACATACGGACATCATTACACATATACAAATAAATGCATTGCATACACAATACAGCATTATCACACAAAACCACATATACAAAATACACATACACTACGTAGCAGTAGCACTATACAACGCTACACATACACACATGACACAGTACACATTTAAACATACACTTAGCCCACTATAGCCCCACCAAGCCCACCATAACCCACCATAGCCTAGCCAAGCCCACCATAGCCTAACTAAGCCCACCATAGCCTAGCCAAGCCCATCATAGCAAAGCAAAGCCCACCATAGCCCGCCATTGCCTAGCTAAGCCCACCATAGCCCAGCCAAACCAACCATAGCCCACCACAGCCTAGCTAAGTGTACCCTAGCCCACTAAAGCCAAGACAAGCCAACCATAGCCCACCATAGCCTATATAAGCCCACCATAGCCGACTTGAGCCCAGCCAAGCCCACCATAGCCCATCATAGCCTAGCCAAGCCCACCATAGCCCACCATAGCCTAGTTAAGCCCACCATAGCGTAGCTAAGCCCACCATAGCCTAGCTAAGCCTACCATAGCCTAGCTAAGCCCACCATAGCGTAGCTAAGCCCACCAAAGCCTAGCTTAGCCCACCAAAGCCCACAAGCCCCCCTAAAACCTAGCTAAGTCACCAAGCTCACATGCCAACATAGCCCACCATACCAGCTAATCCACCATGCCCCCCCTAGCCGCAAGCCAACCATACCCACCTAGCCTACCAACCTGAAGGCTCCCAAGCCCACTAGCCCCCCCATAGCCAACCATACCCAGCTAAGCCCCCATCCAGTAGTTCACCTAGCCCCCCAAAACCCACCATAGCCCACATAGCCCATTCCCAACCCAAACCCACCAACCCACATAGCCCGACAAGCCCCCAAGCCTACAAACCCACCCTAGCCTAGCCAGCCCACCCCCTTCCTAGCCAAACTCCTAGCCTAGGTAAGCCCCCCATAGCCCAGGTAAGCCCCCCATACCTACTAAGCCCACCCTGCCTAGCTAACCCCCCATGCCTAGCCAAGCCTACCATGCTTTCCCTAGCCCCCCAAGCCTAGCAAAGCCCACCAAAGCCCCCCTATACCCCCCCGATCAACCAAGCCAACAAAAGCCTAGCCAAGCCATGCCTTCGAAACACACCCCAAAACCTAGCCCAAACCAAAATTGCCAGCAAACCCACAATACCTGCCAAGCCCACCAAGCCTAGCAAGCCCCCCAACCCACTATACCCGCCAAGCTCACCTGCCCCCCATACCCCCCAAACCCAGCTAACCCACCAAGCCCACCATAGCCCAGCCCAGCCAAGCCCACCATAGCCTAGCTAAGCCCACCATAGCCCACTAAAGCCCAGCCAAACCAACTATACCACACCATAGCCTAGGTAAGTCCACCATAGCCAATCATAGCCTAGCTAGGCCCACCATAGCCCACTATAGCCCAGCCAAGCCCAGCATAGCCCACCATAGCCTGGCTTAGCCCACCATAGCCTAGCCAAGCTCACCATAGCCTATCTAAGCCCACCATAGCCTATCTAAGCCCACCATAGCCTAGCTAAGCCCACCATAGCCTAGCTAAGCCCACCATAGCCTAGCTAAGCCCACCATAGCCTAGCTAAGCCCACCATAGCCTAGCCAAGCTCACCATAGCCTATCTAAGCCCACCATAGCCTAGCTAAGCCCAGCATAGCCTAGCTAAGCCCACCATAGCCTAGCTAAGCCCATCATTGCCTAGTAAAAGCCCACCATAGCCCAGCCAAGCCCACCATATCCTAGCCAAGCCCACCAAAGCCCAGCTAAGCACACTATTGCCCAGCCAAGCCCACCATAGCCCACCATAGCCCATAGCCAACCATAGCCTAGCTAAGCCAACATAGCCCACCATAGAGCATCATAGCCCAGCCAAGCCCACCATAGCCAACTATAGCCCACCATAGCCAACTATAGCCCACCATACCACCCATAGCCTAGCCAATCCCACAAAGGCCTAGTCAAGAACCCCATAACCTACCACATCCCACCACACCCAACCCAAAAGCCCACCCATACCCCCAATAGCCCACCAACCTCACCATACTCCTCATTACACCACCATACCCACAAAAGCCACCATACCCCAACAATACCCCCCATACACACCATACTCCACATTCCCCCACATACCCAAATAGCCCACCCTACCCCAATACAACCCCCCCATACCCCCAAAGCCCCACACCCCACAATGCCCCCCACAACCCCACAAAAAGCCCCCCACTCCCCACAAAAGCCCCCATTTCCCCACAAAACCCCCACCATACCCACAATAGCCCCCCACGGCCCACAGTAGCCCACCCATCCCACAATCCACACCATAGCCAACAATGCCCACTAATAGCCCACCAATCCCCACCATACCCCCCAATTTGCCCACCATACCAACCATACCCCCCAATAGCCCACCATAAGCCCACCATACCCTACCATAAACCCAACCTACCCTACCAAACCCCACCATAGCCCACAGTAGCCCACCATACCCCACAATACCCCACCATACCTAACAATGGCCTCCAGACCCAACCATACCCCCCATACCCCACCCACACCCACAAGCCCCCCATTACCCAACCATACTCCACCATACCCCCCCATAACCCACCACACCCCACCCATAGCCCACCCTACCAACCATACCAAACCCTACCCCACCATACCCCACCATACCCCACCAAAAACCCCCCCATAGCCCACCATTTCCAAACCCTACCCCACCCTACCCCACCATAACCCCCCCATAACCCACAATAGCCCACCATACCCCACCATACCCCCACAAAACCCCACAATACCCCACCATACCCCACCATACCCCACCATACCCACAATACCCCACAATACCCCACCATACCCCCCAATAGCCTTCAGACCCCACCATACCCCACCACAACCCCACAATTTGCCCCCCATACCCCACAATACCCCACCACACCCCACAATAGCCCACCATATCCCACAATAGCCCACAATACCCCACCTTACCCCACAATAGCCCCCAGGGCCCCACCATACCCCACCATACCCCACCATACCCCACAAAAACCACCATACCCCACAATATCCCCCCATACCCTACCATACCCCACAATAGCCTCCAGACCCCCACAATACCCCACCACACCCAAAAATAGCCAACCATACCCCACCATACCCCCACCCAAAAGCCTATTATAATAATAATAATAATAATAGTAATTATGGAATTTATATAGCGCTGAATCTTGTAAAGCTACAAATCAAAGCGCTTTTTTTATGCGTGTGTATGCGGTTTTTTAAATTTTGTCATCTGTTCCCACCGGCACACAATGGCCTACTCTTTCGAACAGCGGAACAGGATTTAACGTGTGCGCAAGATGTTCTGCATGCGTTCGCACACGGGGCCTCGGTTTATAGTCTCATCCGAAGGACTTTATACTATACCCCACCACACCCCACCATACCTCACAGTAGCCCACCATACCCCACCATACCCAATCCTACCCCACCATACCCCACCATAGCCTACCATACACCACTATATCCTACCATGCTCAACCATACCCCACCATATCCCACCATACCACACCATACCCCACCATACTCCACAATGGCCCACCATACCCCAACATCCCCCTCCATACCCCAAAATGGCCTCCAGACCCCACCATACCCCACCACCCCCACCATAGCCCACCATACCCAACCATACCCCACCATACCCGCCATAACTCACAATAGCCACTACCCCACCATACCCTAGCCACCTTACCCCACAAAACCCTACCATATCCCACAATAGCCTCCAGACCCCACCATTGCGACCATAGCCCACAATAACCTAACCAAGCCCACAATAGCCCAGCCAAGCCCACCATAGCCCACCATAGCCAATACCCCACCATGGCCTAGCCAAGCCACCATAGCTCACCATAGCCCATAGCCCACCATAACCCTCCATATCACAGCCAAGCCCACCATAGCCCACTATAGCCCACCATGGATACCCCACTATAGCCCACAAAAGCCTAGTCAAGCCCAACACACCCCACCACACCGCAAAATAGCCCACCATACCCCACAATAGTCCACCATACTCCACAATAGCACACCACACCACACCACACCCACCAATATCCCACCATACCCCAATATCCAATACCTACAATAGACAACCAAACCCTACAATAGCCCACCACACCCTACTATACTCCACAATAGCCCACCATACCCACAATAGGCCACCATACACCACAATAGCACAATATACTCCATAATAACCCACCCCACCCCTACATATCCCAAAATAGCCCACCATATACCACAATAACCCACAACACCCTGCTATTGAACCAACAATAGGCCCACATAACCCACAATAGCCCACCTTACCCACACCATACCCCACAATAGCCCACCACACCCACAATAGCCCACCATACCCTATAATAGCCCCACACACCATACCCAACAATAGCCTACCATACCCACAATAGCTAACCATACCCACAATAGCCACCATACCCCAAAATATCCCACCACATCCCACAATACCCACATTACAACACTATACCCACAATAGCCCACCATACCCACAATAGTCCACAATACTCAACAATACCTCACCATAGCCCGCAATACCCCACAATACCCACAATAGCCTCCATACCCACCATACCCCACCATAGCCTAGCCAAGCCACCATAGCCCACCATAGCCCAGCCAAGCCCACCATAGCTCAGCCAAGCCCACCATAGCCCACCATAGCCCATGCCCACCCTGGCCTAGCCAAGCCACCATAGCCACCAGCCATAGCCCACTAGCTAGGCAAGCCCACCATAGCCCACCAAAGCCAATACCCCATGCCTAGCCAAGCCACCATAGCCCACCATAGCCCATAGCCCACCATAACCCTCCATAGCCCACCAAGCCCACCATAGCACAGCCAAGCCCACCATAGCCCAGCCAAGCCCACCATAGCCACTATAGCCCACCATGCATAGCCCACTATAGCTCACAAAGCCTAGTGAAGCCACCCACCCCACCACACCGCCAAATAGCCCACCATACCCCACAATAGACAACCATACCCCACAATAGCCACCATACTCCACAATAGCACCACCACACCACACCACACCCCACAATACCCACCATACCCTACAATAGACATCCAAACCCTACAAAGCCCACCATACCCTACAATAGCCCACCACACCCTACTATACTCCACAATAGCCCACCATACCCCACAATAGGCCACATACACCACAATAGCACATATACTCCATAATAACCCACCCACCCCTACATATCCCAAAATAGCCCACCATACACCACAATAACCCACAACACCCTGCAATAGTCCACCATACCAAAAAATAGCCCACTAACCAACAATAGGCCCACATAACCCAACCACATACCCCCCAACCCACAATAGCCCCACACCCCATACCCAACCACCACAATAGCCCACCATACCCACAGTAGCTAACCACACCCAACAATAGCCCACCATACCCAAAAATATCCCACACACACCCCACAATACCCCCACCATACATACACCATACCCCACAATAGCCCACATACCCCACAATAGCCCTACCCCACAATAGCCTCCATACCCACATACCCACCATTTCCCACCATACCCCACCATAGCCTAGCCAAGCCACCATAGCCCACCATAGCCCACCATAGCCCAATATAGCCCACCATAACCCAGCCAAGCCCACCTTTCCCACCATAGCCCAATATAGCCCACAATAGCCCACCATAGCCCAATTAGCCACATAGCCCACCATACCCACTTAGCCCAATAGCCCACCATACCCCCAATAGCCCACCATACCCCACAATAGCCCACAACACCCAACCATACCCCACAATACCCAACCATACGACACCATACCCCACATAGCCACATAGCCCAACATAGCCCACCATAGCCCACCATAGCCCACCGTACCCCACCATAGCCTACCATACACTACCATACCCCACCATAGCCCACCACCCACCATACCCTACTACCACCATAGCCCCCTACTCATACGCCTACCACATACCCCACTATACCCAACAATACCCCACCATACCTCACCATACGCCACCATAGCCAACCATACCCCAGGATAGCCTACACAACCTACCCCACCATACCTCACAATACCCCACCACACCCCACTATAGCCCACCATACCCCACCATAGCTTACCATACCCCACCATACCAACCATACCCCACATAGCCTCCAGACCACACCGTAGCAAACCATAGCCCACCATAACCTAACCAAGCCCACCATAGCCAAGCCAAGCCAACATAGCCCACCCACCCCACCATACCCACCATAAACTCACAGTAAGCCCCAATCCCCATACTCCACCATACCCCCATACCTAATACCCACCATACCCCCTACCACACCCACCTACTACCATACCCCCCATTTCCCACTATACCCCACCATAGCCTACCATAGCCAACCATACCCCACTATAGCCATAGCCCACCATAGCCTAGCCAAGCCCTTCATAGCCAACCATACCCCACCATAGCCTACCATACCCCAACATAACTGACCATACCCCGCCATAGCCCCGATACCCAACCTTAGCTACCTACCCACCATAACCCACAATAGCCTTCCATATCCCACACAAACCACATACCTCACCATAGCCCAGCATACCCAGCATACCCTACCATAGCCCATCATATCCCACCATACCCACCATACCCACATTACCAACCACACCTCACAATACCCCACCATACCTCACAAAAGCCCACCATATCCACCATACCTTATCATATCCCACAATACCCTACTATACCCCACCATACCCCACCGTACCCCACTATAGCCACCATACCTTACCATACCCCACCATACCCTACCATACCCCACCATACCCCACCATAGCCCACCATACCCCATCCATACTCCACCATAGCCCACCATACCCCACCATACCCTACTATACCCACCATACCCCATCAAAGCCTACCATACCCACCATACCCTACCATACCCATCCATACCCCACCATACCCTACCATAGCCCACCATAGCCCACCATAGCCCAATAGCCCACCATACCCCCAATACCCACCATACCCCACAATAGCCCACAACACCCACCATACCCCACAATACCCACCTACGAACATACCCCACCATACCCAACATAGCCACCATAGCCCACATACCCACGTACCCCACCATAGCCACCATACATACCATACCCCACCATAGCCCACCATACCTCAGTAGCACGCCATACCCCACCATAACCCACTATACCCAACAATACCCCACCATACCTCACCATACGCCACCATAGCCAACCATACCCAGGATAGCCTACACAACCATACCCCACCATACCTCACAATACCCCACCACACCCCACTATAGCCCACCATACCCCACCATAGCTTACCATACCCCACCATACCAACCATACCCCACAATAGCCTCCAGACCACACCGTAGCAAACCATAGCCCACCATAACCTAACCAAGCCCACCATAGCCAAGCCAAGCCCAACATAGCCCAGCCCACCCCACCATACCCTACCATAACTCACAGTAGCCCACCATACTCCACCATACCCCCATAGCCTACCACACCCCACCATACCCTACCATACCCCACCATACCCCACTATACCCCACCATAGCCTACCATAGCCAACCATACCCCACTATAGCCATAGCCCACCATAGCCTAGCCAAGCCCTTCATAGCCTACCATACCCCACCATAGCCTACCATACCCCAACATAACTGACCATACCCCGCCATAGCCCCCGATACCCAACCTTAGCCTACCATACCCCACCATAACCCACAATAGCCTTCCATATCCACCACAAACCACATACCTCACCATAGCCAGCATACCCCAGCATACCCTACCATAGCCCATCATAAACCCCACCATACCCCACCATTACCAACCAACCTCACAATACCCCACCATACCTCACAAAAGCCCACCATATCCCACATACCTTATCATATCCCACAATACCCTACTATACCCCACCATACCCCACCGTACCCCACTATAGCCCACCATACCTTACCATCCCCACCATACCCTACCATACCCCACCATACCCACCATAGCCCACCATACCCCTCCATACTCCACTAGCCCACCAAAACCCCACCATACCCTACCATACCCCACCCTACCCCATCAAGCCTACCATACCCCACCATACCCTACCATACCCCACCATACCCTACCATACCCAAACCATACCCCACCATACCCTACCATAGCCCACCATACCCCACCATACGCTAACATACCCCACATACCCCATCAAAGCCTACCATACCCCCCCATACCCTACCATACCCCACCATACCCTACCATAAAACCCCCCATACCCCACCAAAGCCTACCATACCCCACCATACCCCACCATACCCCACCATACCCCTCATACCCTACCATACCCCACCATACCCCACCATACCGCACCATACCCTACGATACCCTACCATACCCCACCATAAACCTACCATACCCACCATACCTCACCATTACCAACCCACACCTCACAAACCTACCATACCTCACAAGCCCACCATACCCCACCATACCCTATCATATTCCACAATACCCTACCATACCCCACTATAGCCCACCATAAACCCCCCCATAGCCACCATAAACCCCCCCATAAAAACCCCAAACCAAAACCCCACAAAGCCCCCTCATCACTCACACCATTTCCCCTGTCCCCCAAAAAGGGCGTAGGGGGGACATGAGAGTAAAACGCGACAGAATCTTTTTCCATGCTTCACGATCTTTTTGTGGGTAGTAAAAAAATTTTTTTGAAAGGGTTTGGGGGGGTCCATTCTTTGATGTTTTCCCAAACCCCTGATTTCTTTTGGCGGGCCCCTTTTCTTTCCCTCAACGTTCCCCCCCCAGATGGTTTTTTTTAGGGGGTTGGGTCTTGTGGTGTACCAAAACACATTTTTTTTTTTCCTTTATAGGGGAGAAAGAGGTTTTTGGGGCGCCCCCAACGCTTTTTTATTTTTTCTTTCACATGGTTGTTGTCTTTTGGGGTTTTTTGTATGATATTTTGAGGATTTTTTCCTGGTTTGAAAATCGTTCTCGGGAAAGCTTGGATTTTCCCCCTCTACTCTGCGACAGAAATCCAAAGGGGTTTACGCCAATAGGGGATAGAAAATTTACGAGGGGGTTTTTTAAAAGGGGATATTTTTTTGCAGAAAAACTGATTTGTTTGCTACTGATTTACCTCTCGGGGCTGGGAAAAACACAATAAACCCCAGACCAAACCCTAGCAAACCAAAAGCCCCCCAAAAACCCAACCAAGCCCACCATAGCCAAGCAAACCCAAAATAGCCCACCCCCTCCACCATACCCCCCCAAACTCACAGTAGCCCCCCCATAAACCCCCCCATTTCCTACCCTACCCCACCCTTTCCCCACAATTCCCCAAACCCTAAACCCCCCCCATATCCTACCCAAAACCCCCCCATACCCCACAATACCCCACCAAACCCCACCATATCCAAACCCTAAACCCCCCCATAAACCCCCCCAAACACCAGCCAAGACCAAACAAGGAAATTCTGCCGGGGAAACCAGGGTATTCCCAAACGATTTCCCGCCAACTCCCCACACACACCCTCCTTCCCCCCTCCCCCCCCACCAAACCCCAACCCCCTTTCCCCCACACACACACCCCCTCACCCCCCAACCCCACCTCCCCCCCTTCCTTTCCCCCCCCCACTCAACCCCCCTCCGCCCCACTTCCCCACTGGGCTTCCCCCGGGGGGCGATAGAAAGATAAAAAATTAAAAAAAATTAAACCTTCCTATCTGATGACGAAATAGCCCAAACCCCCCCCTTTTGCGCGAGGGTAAACCCTTTCCCTTTTTGTAAATACTTAAACCACCCCTTTTGTTTTGAGCACAGGACATATTATGGTGGTTGTGTTGGGGGTGTAAGTGTGGCTGGGGCAGTTTCCCTTTTGTGTGGTTTTTAAAAAAAAACCCATTTTGGGGTTTTCAGGGGAGGGAGGAAAGGGAGGCAGAGGGTGGGAGGCAAAGGGAAACGAACTAGGGGAAAAAAAAATATCTACAGGGCCCATGTGTGTGAATCTTTTGGGGTGTGAAAAGCGTTTTCGGCATTCCAACAGTTTTTGAAAAGCCGGGGAAAACTTCCCCGCTAAACCCCAAAAACTCCGTTGCAGTGTCCCCCCCAATTTCCCCCTTTTTTGTAACGGAGGGCCCGGTAGCGGAGAAGGTTTTGCAAAATTTTTTTTTTTTTTTTTTTTTAAAAAAAAAAAAAACCCCAAAAAAAAAAAGGTAAGGGGAAAATTTTTTTTTTAAAAAAAAATCCTAAAAAATTTTAAAAAATTTTTATTTTAAATTTTTTTTTTAAAAAAATTTTCCCAAAAAGAATAATAAAGAAGAAAAAAAGAATTTTTTGTAAGTTCTTACAATAGAAATTTTTTATTTTTTAAGTCTTAAAAATTTTTTAAAAATTTCCCCTAATTTAAATTTTAAAAAAATAAAAAATTTTTATTTTTTTATAAAAAAAAATCAATAAAAAGCTTATTTTTAAAAAAAAGGGAATTTTTGGCAAAGGGGGGCCGTCGGCCAAAAAATTTGCCTTGTTTTATAAACAAATTTTCTTGATTTTTTTTTTTTTTCCCCCCCCCCTACCCTAATCCCCCATACCCCACCCCCCCCAAACCCAAAAAAACCCCTTTTCCCCCACCAACCCCCCCAAAAAAACCCCCCCCAACCCCACCTCCCCCTATAACCCCCCCCCCCAAAAAATTCCCCCCCCCAAATACCATTTTTAAATTTTTTTCCCCCCCTTTTTTTTTTCCCCCTTTTCCCTCCCCCCAAAACAACCCCCCCCCAAAAAACAATCCCCTCATCCCCCCCCAAATTGCCCCCCCCCCCCCCCACCAAACCCCTTCCCCGCCCCAAAAAAAAAAAAAACTTTAACCCCCCCCCCACCCCCCTACCCCCAACCCCCCCCCTAACCCCCCCCAACCCCACCCAAACCCCCCCCCACCTACCCCCCCTTTCCCCCCCCCCCCCTCAGACAAAATTTAAAAATTCCCCCCCCAAAAAACCCCCACCCCCAAACCCCCCTCACACACAAACCCACTCTCACCCCCCCACCACCCCCTTTCCCCTCCCCACCACACTTTTGAAAAACATTTTTCATAGTTTTGGTCTGAAAGCTACCGTTTTTGTAATACTTTTTGAACTTTTTGTTTATTTGTCATTGGTTTATACTGTGTGAAAATTAGGTCGAATGCTTCGCTTAATTTGTTTTTTGCAAGATAAGCGCTATATAAGTTCCATTTTTTATTACCCTTTTATTTTTAATTTTTATTATCATTATTATTTTTAAATTTTTATTATTATCTTTTATTATCATTTTTTAATTATTATTAGAAGCCTTTCACCTGCACACTCTAGGAAGCGTAAGTCCCAGACCCCCGGGGAGGAAAGGGTAAAGGGGTTAGCCCGGAGCCCCGTGATGTTAAATCCCTTGAAGAAAGATGCCTCGAACGAGGGCGGGTTTAAAGTGGCTGCCAAACCCGGGTTCCCCCAAAAAACCCATCACCGCCGAAAAGCGGCACTGCCCGGAGAGTAGAAAGAAGGGGCAGAAGGGGAGATCGAGCGGGTTCCCCATCGGGGCAAAAACCCGCTCTCATTGCTGTGCCCCGGGCAAAAGGTAGGGGGGTTTCCCTGGGAAGACCATCCCCTTTGGGGGCGCGCCGCCCCAAACCTTCTCAGCCCCCAAAAAGCTACAAAAAAGAAAATAAAGAAAAGGAGGGTTGATTGATATGAGGAAAAAAATAATAATAATAAAAATAAAAATAATAATAAAATAAAAAATTTTTAGAAAATAAATAAGAAGAGGGAATGGTTTATGATCTCACATCAACCTTTTGGTTTTTTGCTGCCCCATCTTCTTTATGCCCCGGGTTTTCCTGCTTTTCCCACCCGCTAAAATTTCAATCTCCTCACCACAGCATCCCCAAAGATTCTTTATGTCTCCCTCCCCAGAGTCGGAAGTCCACAAGGACCCCTCACTAACAGGCCGCTGTGGGCCCCCCACCAGAGGGCCCGCACTGCTTTCTGGGGCACTTTGGTGGGTTAGTGGAGCCCGTTTTGAGCTTAAAATAAGCAAAAGGGCACCACCCTTAAAAAACCCCTTACTAATGAAAGTATTCCCCATTTTCCCGGGGCCAGACGAATTTGCCCCCCCCAGGGGCAACCACCCAACAACCCCCAACGACCGTCCCCCCCCCGAACCTCCAACCCCAAAGGCTTTTTCCCAAAATCACCACAGGGACAAAGTGTATGAGCAAAAACCCCCTCGGGGGTCACCATGAGACCAGAGCAACTGGGGGCCAAACCCAATCAAGGCAATTTTTTTTTTATTGCATGAATAAACATGACAATTTAGGATGACCCTAATACTGCTGGGTGTGAAAGTGCATATGGTTTTAGCTACTTTTACAGGGGTTTTAAAATCTACGCTTTTCTATCATAATATAATCTCCGCGTCAACCCGGGGCTGAAGATACAGAAAAACCTGCCGCGCTGGTCATTAATTTTTACAACAACCCCCTCAAACTGGGATCCTTTAAGGTTTTTAAAGAAGCTCGACTGTGTGGCCCCAGTTTTTCCCACTGAGGGGCCCCCAGCAAAAACTCCTCGGGTAGGGGCCGGCCGGAGTCCCAAAATCCCATGGCTCTTATGGTTTTGAACCCGCGACCTTTCCCGTCCCGTAAACAAAAACGCAACCACTTTTCGCCAAGGCGGCCTTTTCCCCATAAAAAGTTTAAAGGGGGTTTTTAGGGCTGAAAAAAGCCCCACAGGATGTAATTATTACTGTAAACCCCCGACCCTTCTAAAAAAAAAGAACTCATCCTTTTTTCCCCGGGCAAGGTCGGTGAAAAAAAAAAAGTATGGGCAATACAAAACTTTAACCCCTTTAGAAAAATGATCATCCCAAACAATCAATCAATGATTTAAAATTTTAAAAACAATCAATACTCAATCAATCAATCAAGCTCCTCACCCCCCAGACCCTAAAAAAGCGTTCGTTTTGGACCCAAAGCGGGGGCAGGTCAGGCCAAAGGAATGGCCCCCCGTTCAAAAAACCCCCAATCTGTCACTAGAATTTTTCCCGTATTTTTGAGATTATGGGTTTTGTTCCCGGGGGGGCAGTCCCAAATTTTGGGGCTGCGGCGGCCCTCCATTTCCCCCCTTGAGCTTTTTCGAGCCCCCCCCTAAAAAAAGCGCACTTTTGAACAAGACAAAAGAGAGGCCTGCAAAGAATCAAGAAAAGCCCACGGCTCGAGCTTTTTTGGTTATTTTAAAAAATTATTCTCTGTTTTCGTTTTTTTTTTTTGGGCAATCTTTGGGTAAATTTTTTTCTAAAATTATAGGGGAGGGTTTTATTTTTTACGGTTTCCTGTTTTTTTTGTTTTACCCCATTTCATTAAAATTTTTTTTTTTTTCCGCATAAGTAGACAGATACACGAAAAAATTCCCGGGACCCGGGGGTCCCCTTGGTTGACCTATGATATTTTTACCATCTAAAGGCTCGGTAAATTTTGCTTCTGATTTTTTTAATTTTTTAATTGATTGATTTGGGGGTTTGACTTTTTTTAAAGTCACTGCGAAGAAAGCCCCCAAAGCAAATTTTTTTCAACCCAAAAATTTTTTCCCCGTCATTCTTCAATTTTCCCTGCTGTTTTGTTTATATAAATTTATTTTCTTTTAAAACCCCCAAAAAATATTACAGAAATAATTTTGCTATAGATAGTCTCAGGACCAAATTAAGATATGGGAACCATTAAACCTGTACGGGAAAAGGTAGGAAAAAAAACCCAAAAGAAAAGGGGTTCCATAACCTATGTGGCGTAGGGAACGAGGCATCAGAACCTCCCAGCTTTTTCTAGGGGGCCCGCACATTGAGGGGAGCGCCCCCTCCTCTCCCTCCCCTGCTTTTTCCTTTCCCCGACCCAAAAAGGGCAGGTTTCCATTGACCAAAAAGGGTGAACTGGGGACGTACCCAAGCCAAGTGGGGGCAAAAGGGCCCCCCTTTTCCCCTTTTTACCCAAAAATTTTTTATGCTGCTTAACCCTTTTCTTTTAGGAAAGCGGTTTCTCTGACCTCTGAGCTACCCCCTCTCAATACCGGTTTAAAAAAAAGATAAACAAAAAAAATTCCCTTTAAATTTAAAAGTACAGTTTTTAAAAACGATAACAAGAAAAAAAACAACCAACCAACCCAACCAAAAAAAAAAACGACCAACCGACCACCAATCAGCCAGCCAACCAACCAACCAACAAACAAAATAAAACAACAAAGTGGCCCCCGGAACCGACAAAAAACTTTATTATTTAAAAAAAAAGGACTCGTCAAAATTTTCCCAAAAAAAAAAACCACAAAACAAACAAAAAACAACAAAAAAAACCCCCCAAAACAGACAAACCAAAATACAGCAAAAACAACCCAAAAACCTCCTCAAAAAAAACATCTCCTTTCCCCTTTTCACAGTTGGCTTTTTCATCTTGCAATTCAAGTTTTCACCAAAGCGAAAGTCCCCACGAGTGCGTTTGGGCTCAAAAGACGGAAAAAAGGGGGCCCGGTAATTTTGCTGACACTCGATTTTAGGGCAGGCAACATAAATTGGGAACGCCCCGGAAAAACGCTCAAATTTTCCGGGCCCTTGGGTTTTTTCCCCCAAATTTTGGGACCCAAATACAGTTTTCCACTCCTGTAAATTTCTTTTCCGGGGCCCTGGTATCTTCTAAGATGTAGGGGTTGGGCATTTTGGTAGGGGGGGGGGGGGGGATTTTCACAAGGTTTTTTTTTTTAAATATTAAAAAAAAAAAGTACTTTTTTTTTAGGGGGAAGAGGGCATAGAGCAATACCCCGTAGTCATGAGAAATTAAACAAAAAAATTTATTTCTTTAAATTTCCATAACTTTGACCCCCCCCATTCTATTGGG
>CM054143.1:16265-32558 GCA_028751875.1 Rapana venosa | reverse complement strand
TGCAACCCTTCTGCGGGGGGGGGTGGATACACTTGGCTGCTGGGCCAGGGTTTTGTAACACTGGGGGGGGGCCCGGAGGTTGTGTGGTTTTCCTGCTGTTTATGGGGCGGAATGTGATTTATCGGGGAAAGGGGGGTAAAAGCTTGTGACTGCCTGTTTTTTTCTCTGAAGCAAGTTTTTCTACCTTCTTTGCTAGTTTTTTTTTTGTGTCTGGGCCTTTAGGGAAAATTTCCCCGTTTTTCTGCACTACCCTAGCTAGCATCACTTTGAGGGGGGGACCAGAATCGGGGGAACCAAAAAAGTTTCAAGGCAACGCGAGAAAATTCCGGCAACAACAGGCCACCAGTTGTAAAATAGCATTTTTGCACTTTTCTTCTACATTTTACAACGAAAAAGAATGTATGATGAATGGTCGCAACAATACCATTATCTTTCCAAAAATGTTTTCTTTTTCAATCCTCGATTTGGTTCTGCCTTTTAAAACTTTAAAATGCCCTTTTGAAAAAGGGGGCTTTTTGTTGTAGCCTTTGTTGTTAAGGGAAAAATTTTTGTGAAGGTTGGGTATTGGGAAATTTTTTTGGGAATGGGCAAAAACCCCCGTAGGGGAGGCCCCCCTTTTCGGAAAACGGGAAAATTTGTTTATATGGGGATGCCTTTGCCCACAGTCATCCCCATTTCTCCGGCCCAAGTGGGCATAAGGGGGACAGTCAGCTTTGGGGGAGAGTTCCCCCCAAAGGCCAACCAGCCACCCCCCGGGGGTTCAGCAATAAGGACTGTGCAAAGTCAAGCCCCCTATCAGAGAGTCAAGTCGTCATTTAAAGACTAGAGGACACACACGCAAATCCAAGACACTCGTTCAAGAGTAAATTAGTGCCCCCCCCTTTTTTTTACCTTCCAAGGTGGTCAGTTCCGTTTAAAATCGGCCCCCCAGCTGGGATGGAAGGGGATAGCAGTGAAAGGGAGAAAACTGACAGCTGTGTAAGCGAAAAAGTGGAATTAATTCTAAGAGGGGGGGAAAGAAACCCCCAACTGGTCATACAGCCTCTCATTTGCTGTTTTTTGTTGGGGCCCCCAGCGTCAAGGTTTCATCAGAACATCTTGAAACACGTTAAACCTTTTTTTCCGCTTTTCATAAGAGTAGGCCATTGTGTCCCCGGTGGAAAGAAAGAGGGGACAAATTTAAAAACCCCGCATACCCCGGGGGGGTGGAGAAAAAAAAACGCACTTGATTCTTTTTCCCTTTACCCCCTTTTTTAAAAAGAATAAATAAAAAAAATTTTTTTTTTTTTTTTTAATGGGGGGAACCCCCCAGCCCGCTGAAGACCTGAGAGGTAAAAGTAGGGCAGCATAGTGTAGTTTTTGGTCTGTTGTGTTTTGCATTTTTTTTGTGTTGTGTCCCAACGTGTGGTGCTGTGCTGGGGGGTGAATTATATATTTTTGGTAAAAATTTGATGTTTGTTTTCTTGATATTTGTGGAGGTTTTGCTGGGGAAGGGATTTAAATGAAAAAGCGCTTTGATTTGTTTACTTTACAAGATTCGCGCTTATAAATTCCTTTTACATTATTATATTATTTGTAGATAAATATATATGAGTATGTATCATATATGATGTATTCATATATGTTGTATACTAAATGTAGTATGTATGTTGTGTTTTTTTGTGTGTGTGTGTGAATTCCCCTGTGTCCTGTGTTTTGAAAAAAAGGAAAAAGTGAATAAATAAAAAACCCTTTTTATCATCACCATATCTTCACGTAATCATTATCATTATCATTATTGTCGGGCTTTTTCAAAATTTTTTGAGTTTGCGGATGACCATATGCGATGCCCCCCGCGTTCGTTTGCAGTGTTCCGAGGGGGACATCGTTTGCAAGTGAGAAAGGACATCAAGTCCGCAACGCCGTCCACATCGCCAACCCAAAGACGCGGGGGAGTTTCAGGTGAGAGGGGGGGTCCCCCATTCTGTTGATGAGGGGGGGGGGAAAGGGAGGGGGGGTTGATGGGGAGGAGGGGGGGGAAATTTATTTGGGGGGGAGGGGTTGATGGGAATTTTTTTGTTTTTGTTTTGATGAACCTTGGGCCATACCCAAGGAAAAAAAACCTCCCCCCCCCCCCCCAATTTTTTTCTGTCGCAGTCTTTTCTTCTTCCTTTTTTTTTCTGTTTTCCCGGGGGGGTTTGACTTTTATAGCCTTCTCCATCTTCTCTGTTTTTTTTCTTCCCTTCCTTATCTATGCCCCCTTTTTTTTAAGACCTTTTGCAATACAGGGGAGCCAAGGTTTTTTGCTAGTAGGTTTCCCTTGACTCTTTCCATCCACTATGAAGTTATTTTCTCTTTTTTTTTGTGTGGTGGTTTGCTTTTTCCCTTGAACGTGCTTAAACCAAAAAGCAGTCTATTTGGGACTGCTCAGCTTAGGCATCAACTTTGCAAAAATTCCATAGTTTTTCATTCGTGTTTGTCTTCCATTTGATCTTTTTTCATGTGCGAAAACATTGGTTTTTTACAACACTCTGCTGTTTTAAATGCCTACCATTTTCCCCCCCAAAAAAACTGTGTTTAGTTATGATGTAAGCAAAATGCCATGCCTCATTACAGTGTTTTATTTTTTAAAAAAATTTTTTTTAAACCCCTTTAAGTCACGAGATTTCTCTGCGGGGAAAATTTAGGCTGCTCTCCCCGGGGACAGCGCATTCCCAAGAGCAGCGCCACCCCTTTTTTTTGTTGTTTTTTGTCTGCAAAAAGATTTGTTTCCCCCATCAAGTGGCTTTTTTTTTTTAAGTTTTTTCCAGGGCAAAAAACCCTTTTTGTGTGGGTTCTTTTATGTGCGCTGAATTTTTTGTGTAACACACGGGACCTCGGTTTATCGTCTCATCCCCAAAACTAGCGCCCCCGGACCGCCAATCATGGGGCTAATGGTGGGGGGGAAAAAGTTTCGGGCCCAAAAGGGGGTTTTAACCCCCCCCACACTTCCGACCCGGCTTTTTCACTTTCAGACAGACGGTTACCTCTAAACCACCGTCTTGTGTGTGTTGTTATGTTTTCAGTGGTTAATTTTGGATTGCCCCTTTACTGTTTCCTAACAAGTCGTTTTTCTAACAAAAATGTATGCACTCTTTTTGGGAGAGAAAAAAAAAAAAACCCCTCTGAAGTGGATATGGTGCTTTTTGGCGAGGTTACTTGGAAAAAAATTTTGTACAAGCAAACTTCTCATCCCGTGTGTATTTTTCAATCTCAACGGTGATTTAAAATGGGGTTTTTTGGGGGGTTTGTTTTGCTTTTTTTTCATCGGTAAGCTGTGAGGTTTAATGATGGTGAGATTTTGGTATGCGACCTTTTTTTTCCCAGTATGAAGGAGCCGCTGTTGGGTATGTTCGTGTTTCTGTTTAAACCCCAAAGTGATAGAATTTTTTGGGGTTTTAATTTGGGATTTGTTTTCAAACAAAAAATAACTAAAAAAAAACGATTTTGTTTTTGCCGGTTTTTTGCGCTGGATGTTGCCCCGCAACAGGGGTGATCTCCATTAATTTTTTTGGGGTTTTTTTCCCTTTAACTTTAATCGGGAAGCAGGCTTGTTTACTTCGGTTTGGACACCCCGGGCAATTTTCCGGGTTGTAAGGGGGTATTTTGGGTGCAGTTTAGCCCCGCAATTTTCCGGGTTGAAGGGTAAGGGTGCTGTTTTTGCCCGGCAATTTTTTCCCGGTTGTAAGGCGTATTGGGTGCATGTTTAGCCCGGCAATTTTTTTCCGGGTTGTAAGGCGTTAGGGTGGGTGTTTAGCCCCGGCAATTTTTCCGGGGTTGTAAGGCGTTTTAGGGGGCATGTTTAGCCCCCGGGAATTTTCCGGGTTGTAAGGCGTATAGGGTGATGTTTTGCCCGCAAATTTTTGGTTGTAAAGGCGTATAGGGTGCATGTTTAGCCCCGGCAAATTTTCCGGGTTTGTAAGGCGTATGGGTGCATGTTTAGCCCCCGGCAATTTTCCGGGTTTGTTTAAGGCGTATAGGGTGCATGTTTAGCCCCGGCAATTTTCGGGTTGTAAGGCGTATGGGTGCATGTTTTAGCCCCGGCAATTTTCCGGGTTGTTGTAAGGCGTATAGGGTGGGATGTTTAGGCCCCCGGCAATTTTCCGGGTTGTAAGGCGTATAGGGTGCATGGTTAGCCCCGGCAATTTTCCGGGTTGTAAGGGTATAGGGTGCATTTTTTAGCCCCGGCAATTTTCCCCCGGGTTGTAAGGCGTATAGGGTGCATGTTTTTGCCCGGCAATTTTCCGGGTTGTAAGGCGTTTATAGGGTGCATGGTTTAGCCCCGGCAATTTTCCGGGTTGTAAGGCGTATAGGGTGCATGTTTAGCCCCGGCAATTTTCCGGGTTGTAAGGCGTATAGGGTGCATGTTTAGCCCCGGCAATTTTCCGGGTTGTAAGGCGTATAGGGTGCATGTTTAGCCCCGGCAATTTTCCGGGTTGTAAGGCGTATAGGGTGCATGTTTAGCCCCGGCAATTTTCCGGGTTGTAAGGCGTATAGGGTGCATGTTTAGCCCCGGCAATTTTCCGGGTTGTAAGGCGTATAGGGTGCAATGTTTAGCCCGGCCAATTTTCCCCCCGGGTTGTAAGGCGTATAGGGTGCATGTTTAGCCCCGGCAATTTTCCGGGTTGTAAGGCGTATAGGGTGCATGTTTAGCCCCGGCAATTTTCCGGGTTGTAAGGCGTATAGGGTGCATGTTTAGCCCCGGCAATTTTCCGGGTTGTAAGGCGTATAGGGTGCATGTTTAGCCCCGGCAATTTTCCGGGTTGTAAGGCGTATAGGGTGCATGTTTAGCCCCGGGAATTTTCGGGTTGTAAGGGTATAGGGTGCATGTTTAGCCCGGCAATTTTCCGGGTTGTAAGGCGTTATAGGGTGCATGTTTTGACCCGGCAATTTTTTCCGGGTTGTAAGGCGTATAGGGTGCCATGTTTTAGCCCGGCAATTTTCCGGGTTGTAAGGCGTATAGGGTGCATGTTTTAGCCCCGGCAATTTTCCGGGTTGTAAGGCGTATAGGGGTGCAAAGGGTTTAGCCCCGGCCAATTTCCGGGTTTTTTAGGCGTTAGGGTGCATGTTTAGCCCCGGCAAATTTTCCGGGTTGTAAGGCGTATAGGGTGCATGTTTAGCCCCGGCAATTTTTCCCGGGTTGTAAGGCGTTTATAGGGTGCATGTTTAGCCCCGGCAATTTTCCGGGTTGTAAGGCGTATAGGGTGCATGTTTAGCCCCGGCAATTTTCCGGGTTGTAAGGCGTATAGGGTGCATGTTTAGCCCCGGCAATTTTCCGGGTTGTAAGGCGTATAGGGTGCATGTTTAGCCCCGGGAATTTTCCGGGTTGGGAAGGCGTATAGGGTGCAGTTTAAACCCCGGCAATTTTCGGGTTGTTAAAGGCGTATAGGGTGCATGTTTAGCCCGGCAAATTTTTCCGGGGTTTTAAGGCGTTTTAGGGTGCATGTTTAGCCCCGGCAATTTTCCGGGTTGTAAGGCGTATAGGGTGCATGTTTAGCCCCGGCAATTTTCCGGGTTGTAAGGCGTATAGGGTGCATGTTTAGCCCCGGCAATTTTCCGGGTTGTAAGGCGTATAGGGTGCATGTTTAGCCCCGGCAATTTTCCGGGTTGTAAGGCGTATAGGGTGCATGTTTAGCCCCGGCAATTTTCCGGGTTGTAAGGCGTATAGGGTGCATGTTTAGCCCCGGCAATTTTCCGGGTTGTAAGGCGTATAGGGTGCTTTTTTAAGCCCCGGCAATTTTCCGGGGTTGTTTAAAGGGGTATAGGGTGCATGTTTAGCCCGGCAAAATTTTCCCGGGTTGTAAAGGCGTATAGGGTGCCCTGTTTAGCCCCGGCAATTTTTCCGGGTTGTTTAAGGCGATAGGGTGCATGTTTAGCCCCGGCAAAATTTTCCGGGTTTGTAAGGCGTATAGGGTGCATGTTTTAGCCCCGGGCAATTTTCCGGGTTGTAAGGGGGTATTAGGGTGCATGTTTAGCCCGGCAATTTTCCGGTTGTAAGGCGTATAGGGTGCATTTTTGCCCCGGCAAATTTTTCCCGGGGTTTTAAGGCGTATAGGGTGCATGTTTAGCCCCGGCAATTTTCCGGGTTGTAAGGCGTATAGGGTGCATGTTTAGCCCCGGCAATTTTCCGGGTTGTAAGGCGTATAGGGTGCATGTTTAGCCCCGGCAATTTTCCGGGTTGTAAGGCGTATAGGGTGCATGTTTAGCCCCGGCAATTTTCCGGGTTGTAAGGCGTATAGGGTGCATGTTTAGCCCCGGCAATTTTCCGGGTTGTAAGGCGTATAGGGTGCATGTTTAGCCCCGGCAATTTTCCGGGTTGTAAGGCGTATAGGGTGCATGTTTAGCCCCGGCAATTTTCCGGGTTGTAAGGCGTATAGGGTGCATGTTTAGCCCGGCAATTTTCCCCGGGGTTTTAGGCGTATAGGGTGATGTTTAGCCCGGCAATTTTTCGGGTTTTAGGCGTTTTAGGTGCATGTTTAGCCCGGGAATTTTCCGGGTTGTAAGGCGGGATGGGTGATGTTTAGCCCCGGGAATTTTCCGGGTTGTAAGGGTATTGGGGCATGTTTAGCCCCGGCAATTTTCGGGTTGTTATGGCGTATAGGGTGCTGTTTAGCCCGGCATTTTCCGGGTTTGTAACGTTTAGTGGTGCATGTTTTGCCCGGCATTTTCCGGGTGTAAGGCGTTTTAGGGTGCATGTTTAGCCCGGCAATTTTCGGTTGTAGGCTGTATAGGGTTTCTTTTTAGCCCCGGCAATTTTCCGGGTTGTAAGGCGTATAGGGTGCATGTTGCCCCGGCAATTTTCCCGGGGTTTTAAGGGTTATAGGGTGCATGTTTAGCCCCGGCAATTTTTTTCCGGGTTGTAAGGCGTATAGGGTGCATGTTTAGGCCCCCGGCAATTTTCGGGTTGTAAGGCGTATTAGGGTGCAAAGTTTAGCCCCGGCAATTTCCGGGTTGTAAAAGGGTTAGGGGCATTTTTAGCCCCGGCAATTTTCCGGGTTGTAAGGCGTATAGGGTGCATGTTTAGCCCCGGCAATTTTCCGGGTTGTAAGGCGTATAGGGTGCATGTTTAGCCCCGGCAATTTTCCGGGTTGTAAGGCGTATAGGGTGCATGTTTAGCCCCGGCAATTTTCCGGGTTGTAAGGCGTATAGGGTGCATGTTTAGCCCCGGCAATTTTCCGGGTTGTAAGGCGTATAGGGTGCATGTTTAGCCCCGGCAATTTTCCGGGTTGTAAGGCGTATAGGGTGCATGTTTAGCCCCGGCAATTTTCCGGGTTGTAAGGCGTTTTAGGGTGGGCATGTTTAGCCCCGGCAATTTTTTCCGGGTTGTAAGGCGTATAGGGTGCATGTTTAGCCCCGGCAATTTTCCGGGTTGTAAGGCGTATAGGGTGCATGTTTAGCCCGGCAAAATTTCCGGGTTGTAAGGCGTATAGGGTGCACGTTTAGCCCAGGAAAATTTCCGGGTTGTAAGGCGTATAGGGTGCACGTTTAGCCCCGGAATTTCCGGGTTGTAAGGCGTATAGGGTGCACGTTTAGCCCCGGCAATTTTCCGGGTTGTAAGGCGTATAGGGTGCACGTTTAGCCCCGGAAAATTTCCGGGTTGTAAGGCGTATAGGGTGCACGTTTAAACCCCGGAAAATTTTTCCCGGGTTGTAAGGCGTATAGGGTGCACGTTTAGCCCCGGGAAAATTTTCCGGGTTGTAAGGCGTATATAGGGTGCAGTTTAGCCCACGGAAATTTTCCCGGGTATCGGCGTTAGGGTGCAGTTTAGCCCCGGGAATTTTCCGGGGTTTTAAGGGTTAGGGGGCACGTTTTGCCCCCGGGAAAATTTTTCCCGGGTTGTAAGGGTATATTGCACGTTTAGCCCCCGGGAATTTTCCGGGGTTGTAGGGGTTTAGGGTGCCGTTTAGCCCCCGGGATTTTGGGGTTGTAAGGCGTATAGGGTGCACTTTTGCCCCGGAATTTTGGGTTTTAAGCGTATAGGGTGCAGTTTAGCCCGGCAATTTTCGGGTTTAAAGGGTATAGGGGTCGTTTAGCCCGGGAATTTCCCCGGGGGTAAGGCGTTAGGGTGCTTTTTTAGCCCCGGGAATTTTGGGGGTTTTAAGGCGTATGGGTGCATGTTTAGCCCCGGCAATTTTCCGGGTTGTAAGGGGTATAGGGTGCATGTTTAGCCCAGGCCTCTCGCTGTTTCCGGGTGTAAGGCGTTATTATAGGGTGGCCATGTTCTAGCAGGAAAATTCCGTGGTTGTAAGGTTATAGGGTGCATGTTTAGCCCAGGAAAATTTCCGGGTTGTAATAGGCCGTATAGGGTGCACGTTTTAAGCCCTGGATAAATTTCCGGAGTCGTAAGGCCAGTAAAGGCGCGCTGGCACTGTTTAGCCCCAGGAAAATTTTCCGGGTTGTAAGGCGTATAGGCGGCACGTCTTAGCGCCCGGACCTAATTTCTGGTAGAAGGTGTTATAGGGTGCACGGCGTAGCCCCGGCGCGCCAATTTTCCGGCGTTGTAAGGCGTTATGAGGGGCACGTTTAGCCCGTGAAATTTCCGGGTTGTATTGTAAGGCGTATAGGGTGCTTCACGTTTTTGCCCCGCGCGGAAAATTTCTGGGTTGTAAAGGCGTATGGGTGCACGTTTATCCCACGTGAAATTGCTTCCGGTTGCGTAAGGCGCTTATAGGCGTCGACAGTTAGCCGGGAAATTTTCCGGGGTGCGCGTAAGGCGTTATAGGGTGCAGTTTAGCCCCCGGGAAATTTTCCGGTGGTTGTAATGGGTTTATTCGGCGTGCACGTTTTGACCCGAAAATTTCGGTTGGTAAGGGTATTAGGTACGCATGTTTGTAGCCCCGGCAACTTTTACGGGGCGTTGTATGGCGTTTTGATAGGGTGCATGTTTAGCCCCGGAAAATTTATGGGTCTGTAAGGTACGCTTATAGGGTGCACGTTTACCAGCCCCGGAAAATTTTGGGTTGTAAGGCGTATAGGGTGCACGTTTCGCCCCCGGAAAATTTCTGGGGTTGTAAGGCAGTCTAGTTGGTCTAAGGTGGGGATACGCCCACACTCTCGGCTGGTGTGTGGGGGGTTGCAGGTGGCGCGGACCTAAGCCTGCTGCCGGGCCTCTTTTGCACGTTCACCCCGGTGCCTTGTGAAACCGATCCAGCATCAGAACAAGATTACTTGCACCCTGCGCCCATCAAGCAGTTCGAGATCTCCGACCCGTGGGTTACCAGGACCCCTCCAAGGTAAAGCCACTGCTGCTGCTGGGGAATGGGGTTAATAATAATAATTGAAAAATGTATGGAATTTCAAGTCATCGTCAAAAACATTCAAATCATCCCATATGGGAAGGGCAGTTACAATAATGACAGGCAACATTGATACCTATAATTATCCTCAGACATGACACCCAAGGAAAAATACATTTCAGATTTTATAAGCGCATTCCAAGATAGCTTTAAAGTAAATTATCCTACACAAACAAAACCCAGGTGCCGCGCACACTACGCACACGCGTTTACCACTACACACACTACACACACCACACACCACATCACCACAACCTATGGTAGTGAATTACAATGGAGTTTGTTAATACATTGATTGCGAAAAGAAATTGCGTGTTTTTAAAAAATGTAAAAAATTTTTGGTGCACGCACGTGCCACATCACACCCCACGCGCATCACCACCCCCACACACTCAATATATGAACATCGCAGTTTTTATCACACGCATACACACACACGTGCGAACCCACGCACATAATGTACCATTATCTAGTAAGAAGAATAAAACACACACAGACACACACAGAATTTTAGAAATCACATCTTGAAGTGGAAGATGCTCAGGTCGCCCTCAGCAGATAGTAGAGTGTAGGGAGTATTATTTTCATACCACAACACAGCACTTGACAATTCAGGGGGGTATATCAGTGAATGTAAAACTGTTTGGTCAGTGCTGTCATTGAATTTAGGAATTCGAATGACTTCTGGAACAACAGTAGAGGATATTTCCGCTTTGTCTGTATTGCTTTATTCTACGTTACGCGTTCTATTTATATAGCCGCTGCTAATCTTTTACCGCCAACATCGACAAAGCGCTCAGATGACATGATTTTAGATTTTTTTAAATTTATTTATTATTTTATATCGAGGATATGGAATAATGCACAAGGTGCTTTTAAAATGTTTTTTACATCCAGTCCCGGGTATTGCGAGGATGGTGTTGTAAATTTTTGTCATCTGTTCCACCGGCAAACATGGCCTTCTGTCTTCGAAATGCGGGAAAACAGGATTTTAAACGTCGACGTGCGCAAGAGTGCTTCTCTCCATGCGTTTCACACGGGGCCTCGTTTATAGTCTACATTGTCGCCGAAGGACTTTGGACATCAGTTCGATCGTTTTTTGTTCAAAATGGAAGAATTGGGCGTGGTGGGAATCGAACCCAGAACCCTCTGGTGAACGTGTGGCAGGCAAATGTCTTATCACCATCCTGGCCACCTTCCTTCCATGGGGGGTTGGTAGCTTCTCTGTGTCCTCTGTCTTTGGTCTGGGGGGGCCGATCAAGTAATGCGAAGCGTGAAGACGTAGGGAAATTTGCTCTAGTAATTTTTGTGAATTTAGTAGCTAGTTGTTCAGGTGGCCTTAGTTTTTCATTCGTTGCTACTAGTCTATATAGGAGGATGGGAATATGCTGGCAGTTGTTACAGTGGCTGTCTGTGGGACAGCTCCTGCCTACGGCAGTATTCGCGCCTGCTTCTCCGTCAAACGGGCAGAATTCAAATCGGCCATGGCGGGCGGTGTCCATCCTGACGCTAAAGAGTGGGCGAGACGGTGTTCTTGTTAGGACTGACCCGCATCAACCTATCTATTCTGGGGGGGCTTTTGCATTCACGGTGTCGGTCGATGTCGGAGATGAGCCGCCTGGACCGCGGTCAAGGAACGAGCTGCGGGCAAACAGCCTGACGCAGTGGTGCTTGGTGGTCGTAGATCACTATCACAGGAAAAGCTGCAGGAATACCAAAGTATCGAGTTTGCAGATATGGCCGCCAGCACACCTACAAACTGTACACAGTAGACAGGAGTCCTCTCCTACATGGCCCTGGGGAAAACACTTACCCGTGAGGGCCAGGGGAAAGTGGAGAACTTGCTAAAGACAACAACAGAGACATAGGATAAAATAAAAATTTGACAAACATGTTGATGCCTTGAAAGAGGAAATTGTGATTTTTAGACAAGACATGAACAATCTTAGGACTAAAAAATTTAGGTTAAAGCAAAAAATACAGAACTGATGGACGGTGAAAAAACTAGAAAAGAAGCAGACGTTCAAAAAGGGCCGTCAAGACGGAACAATATCATTATTCAGGGCAGGAAAAGAAAAAATGAACGGAACTGTTGTGAAATGTTCGTGAAAAATCTTCTTTCCAAAAAAAAGGGATGTAGCAGTGTTAATTTTTGATAGTGTGCACAGGAAAAATTTCAAAAACCCAACTCTCCCATTATTGCCAGGGGGGTTTTTTTTATCAGAAAAAGTTTTAAAATTTAAAGGCTAAAACCTTTGAAAGGTTAAAGGTTTTTTTGTAGATACGTTTTTTTCCAAAACTGTTAGAGATATTAGGCACAATCTGACCCCTTCTTAAGAGGCAGGAGAGGGGAAAAAATGGGAAAGGTCCCTTTTGATATTTTAAATAAGGGGAAAAGGGTGCCCTAATTCTAAAAAGGGGGGAAAGTTTGGCCGGCCCAAAAAATCATCTGCCATGTCTCAATTTAGGGGGTTTTGGGGAAAAGTAACGACACCGGTATGGGTCTTAAACTCTTTAAAATTTTTTCCGGGGGCTATTTATTCTCATTTTTTGCCTAAACTAACGCGTCTGATTTGGGTGGGTCCAACACCAGCTGACCATGTGTGTTGTAGGCACCCTCCTTTTAAAGGGGCCTTCTTTAACTGATGTTGAAAGCATAAAAGCTTTTGCTGTCGTCAATGTTTTTGGGTGAAATTGTCATCTTGAGGGTGGGATCAATTGAATTGTGGTAATACAATAAAACAAATAAAATTTTTCATTTTTGTTTTGGAACGTAAATGGATTGTTGCAAAATTTTGAAAAGATTTTTTATTTATGGCGTAGTTTTGATTTTAGTCTGCAGAAACATTCCGGGAAAAATGTCCACCAATTTTTTTACTGTTAAAAAGGCTTTTCGTAAGTCGGAAATTTAAAAGTTAGCCATCAAGGGAGGCGTTCTAGGGTTTATTTTTATGTTTAAAAAAGGCAGAGTTAACTGCTTTTGAATTGTTTAGATGTTCCATATCCAATATTTGCATTTTTTCTCTGGACAATCTCTGCTGGTACAGAAAGAAAGTTTTGTTTGTCTGTGTGTATTCCCACCTGAAGGTTCGCCTTTTTATAAATGTTTGCAATGATAATGGAATTGCTATGTTGGAGAATGTTTAGTAAATTGTGTGGTGACATGGAGGAAGAATAAAATACTTTTGGGGAACCTAAACAGCAGGACCTCAAACTTTTCTTGTCGCATGTAAAAATGACTGATTTCAGATGTCCAAAGTAAAAGTTGTCCTCAGCATAACGTAATTCTAAAGTTTGTGTTATCAACAATTTGGAAAATTACAATTAAAAATTTCCCCCCACTGCTTTTAGTTTACAGATTCTAAAGGGCGATGTAAGGGACCAAAAAGGGCGCATACAAAACTCTGAGGGGGATGTATGTTAATGATTATTTTTTGTGTCAGTGATTTGTTTCTCGTTTTTGCTCATTCGTATTTTTTGTTGCCGACGTTTTGACCGATCACCTTCCCTGTTAAAATTTATATTAATCCGTAATAAACGGTGTGGAAATGTTAAGCCACTTTTGGGGAAAAATTTGTATGGGATAAAAAAAACTCCATTTTTAAAAAGAAAAGCCCCGGGTGTGAACATGTGTGAAATTTTTTTTAAATGCCTTTCAGAGATTGAGAAACTTTAAAATGAAGTTTTTAATTTGTTTAATGGTTTCTAAAAGCCAGTGCTAAATGATGAAGAAACAGGTACATACAATAAAGGCCATAAAATTACTTGGTTTGAAATGAATGAAAAAAGTATGAAATATAAGGCAAAAACTTCGAAGACTTTCCCCGAAAAACATTAAGAAATGAGACAAAAAACATGTCTGTGTCCAAAAGGGGAATATAAATGCATGCTTGAACGAAAAAAGAAAATATAATAAGACCTTACTGCAGAATGATGTATCTATCTCTTTCAATCCGTTCTGGAAAAATGTTAAGAAGGCGTCATTCAGAAAAAGAGCCAAAAATGATATCAGTTACAGTGGTTTTAAATTTCAAAATGTTTGGAGAAAGCCCTTACCAACTCCATGATTTCTGATGTTGACGGATGGAACTGAGGGGCGATTTTGATCGTCCCATATCTAAAAGATGAAAAAATTAGGGGCACTTAGAAAATTAAGGGAGAAAGCAGCCGGTCCCCCGACAAATCATTGGTGAATTGCTAAAATAGGAGGGAAGAAATTGGCTTTTTCCCTTTTAAAAAAATATTCAACCAAAATTTTTTTGATGGTCTTTTTTCCAGAAACTGGGCTGAATCTAAACTAACATTGCATAAAAGGGGGATGTTTAAACCCTAATAATACCGGGGAATTTTTTCTTTTGATATAAGTATAAAAATATATAGTAATATTTTAACAAAGGTTACAAGAATGGGTTATGAAGAATAAAATTACGGGGGGCACCAAGCTGGTTTTAAGAGAGGATACTCCACTATGATCATATGTTTTCTCTGCTTGCGTTTGTACAGAAAAGTTTGCTCATAACCCGTAAGCTCTTTTTACATTATTGACTTTAAAAAACATTTGATTCGTTAACAGGAACTTGTTTTTGGGCCCTTTTTCCCCAAAAAAAGGTTGGGAAGGGGAAACATTACATGTTTGAGGCCCATGATCAGATGTCAGAACAGAATAAATGTGGAAAAAGTGACGACATAATATACTGTACCCTGGGTTTTTAAAAGGGGGACGTATGTGCCCCTTATTGTTTTCTGTTTTTTTCAAGAGTTTGCCAAACTCATCATAATGTAAAATGGGGCCACTTTTCCCCCCAAATTTCTCAGAGTGTTTTTCTTTTGCTTGCTGATGAAAATTTATCCTGCATTTGAAAAAATCCCCAGGTTTACAAAAGCAGTTAAACACTTTAAAAAAGTCTTCAACGCACGGATCTTAAGGGTTTAAACTGAAAAGAGCAAAATTTTTGTATTCAGAAAAGGTGGATATTTTGCTGCTCATAAAAAAGGGTTTTTACAATGGAAATACCCTGCCTGGTTTTTTTGTATATAAATTTTTAGGAATCTGTTTTTCTACTAACTTAGTTTCACAACTGCATGTAAAGACTGGCAAGTCGAGGTAAAAGAAGCTTGTTATTTGGTTTTAAGAAACACGAATTTGAATAATAAATCTTTTATTTGTTCATTAAGTATTTGATGCCCAAAAAACAACCCCGGTTAATGGTGCGAAATTGGGGGTTTGGGTGCAGCTGTAACACATTGTGAATCGTACACCTTTGCTTAAAGCAGTTTTTTTGGGTTAGTGACGACACCTAATGATTTGTTTATATGAAACTAAAGTTTCCCTCTCTCGTTAATGCTGCTGTAAAAATGCATTGATTTTGGATTAAGATTCGCATATGAGAGAGCAGGTACCTTTTAAATCCACAAGATGCTTTTGACTAGATGTCAAAGGGGAAAAAAAATGGGCAACACAAATGACCTGTTTTTTTGTGAACCCCGGGTTTTTTTATTTGTTTGGCTCAAATTTAAAAGGGTCGGGAAATTGTAGAGAGTTTATTTTAAACCTTTCGGCAAAAATTTATTGACGCCCTGGCAGCAATGGAGTAATCATATACAAAACAGTGAACGATTTCAAATTCAGACAATTTTATAAGTTCCATGATGTAAACCCTTTTCTACAACTTGATAGGATATACTTTTTAAAGAATAAAAGTCTAATTCAGATTGGGGTATAGAATAAATGTTTTTAAATTCAGTAAGAAACATGTTATTGACACGCGGGTGTTTTTTGCCCATTTTGTAAACAACTCTGGGGTGAAATACACTTTGTCTTTTTGGGCCAGTATTTGAGGATGTTAGGCAGAAATACATCCCTTTTAAATATTAGAACCGCCTAATTTATTTAACTCTGTTTACTCCTGGCATAATCACCCGGGTTTTTTTTTGGGGGGCAGCCCCATTTTTTTTGTAAAGCCTTCAGAAAAAGAAGAAAAGTTACCAAGTGAATTTTTGTGCTACTTTGTGTTAATCAGAACATGTTGGTCTGTTATGTGTGTGTGTGTTGTTGCTTTTGGGGGTGGGGTGGTGTGTGTGGTGTGTGTGTGTATGTGTAGTGTTAAACCAAAATCTAAGCAGTTTGGCAACCCCCCCTTTATGTAGGGCCCAAAGGCCTTTTTGGAAAAACGTTCGAGTTCGAGTTTTTTGTCTTTGTCGTCTGTCTTTTTTTGCCGTCCTCCAAAGGTAAATCGCGCTGCTGCGCCGGGCTGTGAATGGGGTGGGTACGGGGGGGGGGGGGGGGGGGGGGGGGGGGGGGGGGGGGTCTCTTCTTGTCCTCTGTGTTTTTTCGTTTTTTCTCTGGTCTCTTTTTCCCATTTGTGTGTGGTGGGTGTCTCTCTCACTGTGTGTCTCACTCTCTTTCTTTCTGTTTATTTATAAATTATATAAAAAATTTTTTCCCCTTCTTCTTCCTTTTTTTTTTTTTCTCCAGGGGGGTTTGACATTGATGAGTCTTCCCATCCTCTCTCTATTTATTTTTTTTTTTCTTTTTTTTTCAAGGATAATGGGAAAAAGCACTCATTGCTTTTTTTACTCCGTCTTTGTGGGGGACGCCGTTTTGTAAATTTTTCATCCGTTCCCTCCACACAAATGGCCCCCCTCTTCAGAAAAAAGCGGTAAGGGTTTTTGGGGGTTTTAAATGTTCCCTTTTCGCGTGCATTCAGACAGGGGACCTCGGGGTTTATTCTCATCCGAAGGACTTTTAGGGGGGGCTGGGGGTCGGGACTGATGTTAAACCCAGAGGAAAATTTTTCCCCTTGAATGAAAATTTTTAAACCCGGGCAGCAAATCATGATTTTTTTATAATTATTCATTCTTTTATATTATTTATTCTTTTAAAATGAGGATAATGGAATAAGCCTAGAGCTTTTTTTTTCCTCCCTCCCTGTGTGTATCGGTTTTGTAAATTTGTATCCTTTCCCAAAAAAATGGCCAC
>CM054143.1:0-15765 GCA_028751875.1 Rapana venosa | reverse complement strand
TCTTTTTTTTTTTTGGCCCCTTTTTTATTTTTTTTCCTTTTTTAACTGTACATGTTTAAATTTTTGTATTTTGTCAGTTTGGGTTTTTTTGTTTTCATTTTATTTTAAATTTTTTTGTTTTTAATTTCCCGATTTAAAACTTTTTCAAGCAGGGAATGTTGAAGCATTCTAATTTGGTGTCAAGTGATCATCTGAAGGCAACTGACAGGTTGTCCAGGAGACATCCATGAAGCAATTTCCTAAAGCAGTTAAATTTGATCAGAACAGCAGGAAACTAAGGAGTGACAGGCACAACTTTCTTCTGCAAGTACTTACAGATAATTTTGCTCTCAGCTACTTTCTATAAACTTGCCCTAGAACTGGGCAAGGCGGCAATTGCTGGTCTGCGTTTTGCAGCTCTATTCATGTTGTAAACTTTACATTCAGTTGAAATTTTTCCACAATCAGTGCTTCTCTTATCGGCTTCTTTCCTGTGAAATGTTCGAGATGTGAGGAATCATGCTTTGGATCTTTTTCACTGTACCGAAGTGTCTACAATACTACTTGCAAAATCATAAATCACTCTAATCAATTTTACCTCGTCAGCTCTTTTACTCAACCCTGAAGACTCTGGAAACTATTCTTTAAAAAGAGCCCTGAACTGTAGAACATCCTCAATCCAAGGACCAAGACGAATGAACTCTTTAAACCCGAACTATCAGTAAAATCCGTGCAAAGAAATGGCTTCAGACAAGAGCTGTGTTTTAAGGCTTTCTCATTCCCGTTCTCTACAGAGGCTGTTTAAGAGGTGGGCTATGTCATGCTATCACAATAGCATCCACTGGCACTGTACCCCTATACCAACACACTTCATCTCGCCTTCTCTGATCACGCACTTCATCTCGCCTTCTTTGATCACGCACTTCATCTCGCCTTTGATCACGCTCTTCCTTCTCTTGATCACGCATTCATCTCGCCTTCTCTGATAGAATAATCGGGTGTGGCCAGTCTGTGATAACAAGCATGTGCACAAACTGTCATAAACACAATACTAACACAAAAAGTATTACTGCAGATGACCAACCCATAATTCTATCTTTAGTCACTGCTATAAAAATAAAGTTCCTTTACCAACTGAGCTGCCCTTGTGTGAATGGACTGCACTTCTTTCCACAGATGGGATGCAGACCGACTTCAACTCCTTCAGGAGTTCCTTGGGCACGCACAAGTCAGGCAGTGCATCTTGGGCAAGGGTTTAAAACCTTGTGGAGCCCATCCCTTGCCAAGCTAGAATGTGCATGCTTGGGTAGTTTGTACTATCCATATCACGTCATAGTTGGCGCCTGTTTACATTAAACAGGCGATTTATGTGTGCGCGCGCGCGTTTTGCTGTGCGCGCGCGCGTGAGTGTGTAGGATAAGTGTCACAGGCCTGGGTTCATAGTCTCATTCAGTCTTTCCAGGGGAATGGGAGTCACTGCTGAAGCTAACGAGAAAAAGTTTTCGATCGATTGGGTGGATAGTTTCATAGTGACAGACTCTTCGGTGAAAATTCAAGGACTTTTCAATTAAAAAATATAAAAAAAATGTTACTTATGCAGTATTGGCTCTATTACTGATTGCCATAATATATCTTTGCGTGCGTGCGTGCGTTGCGCGCGCGGCCGTGGTGTGTGTGTGTTGTGTGTGTGTGTGTGTGGGGTGTGTGTGTGTGTTGTGTGTTGTGTGTGTGTGGGGGTGCGCGCCACGCACGGCATGTTGAAATTCACTTACAATATTACAATACTCTTATTACCGATTTTTTGTTCTTGGACAATTGTGTCAGACTTATTTGGCAATAAACTAATAAATTTTCAATAAACACACTGTGGTTCATATTGTGTGTGTTGCGTATGTGTGTTACATGCGTGTGTGCATCTTCAATTTCAATTCTATTATTTCGATAATGCTCGTGGCTTTTTTATATTCATTTCCAGCGTGCTTGCAGTTTGTAAATTGTGTCATCCATTGCCACCATACACAATGGCCTTTTCCTGAAAGGCTGAACGGCTTTTAGTGTTGGGAAAAGGTATTCGTGTGCGTTTGCAAACAGGACCCTTTTTATAGTTTCATCGAATAATTTTCTGGGGGGAGTAGAGGTTTCTCTATTGTTAACTCAAGGGAGGAAAATACTACGGGCACTTGGGTAGTGATTCGACCCGGCCCTCAAATCAAATCGCAAGAGCAACGCTCTCTCTTCCCACGCTAAGCTTTTTTCACTGGCTCCACGTGTCACCAGATTATTTAGCAATGAACTAATGAAAATAACTTTTAATGAATACAGATAAAACACTAAAATGAACAATAAAACTGGCTAAACATAGGCATACTATTTTTTGTGAGCGTGCGTGTGCGTGTATTTTATGGGGAAAACTGTACACTTACATAAGGCATGAGGCAGTAGTGAAACTTTTTATAATACTAGAATTTTGTACGTATGTTTAAAGTTTTAAAAAAGCAAAGATTAAAACTATACTAAAGGGGACAAAATCACCTTAAGTCAGCAAAGAATAGCGTACTGCATTTTGAAACGAAAATGTCCTTTTAATTTTGTAGAACCCAACTGGTGACCACTTGTCACGTTCTCTTCGTTTTCCTTGAACTACAATATCAGCAGGCAACATCGTTTAAAGCCTGTGGCACCAGTGGCGGAAGAATTCAGTTCAACGTCGCAACGATTCCGAGGGAGCTAAAAGTAGGTATCTAGCTACAGGAGTGGGGGCGGAAATTTTGCCCCTCCATGATTTAAACTGCCAACTTCAGTTTTGGAACCCGGTCTACATTATTTTTTAACCCGCAGCCTTCTCACAATTTCTTGCTTTTCCCATGTGTTTCGACTTCAATATTTTCAAAGCAATTCTCAATGTAAAATGAAGTTATAAATAAGTAACACACTTACCCTTTGGCCTCACCTTAAATACTCGGACGGTGACCAAGCATCTTCGGCTGTCGCTGCGTATTTGAAATCACTGTAACGGATCAGTGAAGTGCGCAGGCCCAGAAAGTCAGCGCCCTCTGTGGGGAACAGAAAAAAAATGTCACGTGCATCACGGATCATTAGTTGTGACGGGAGAAGACCTGACCTCTCCGCCCATTTCATTATGCTGATTCAGTGGGGTCAATGTTGCATACTGAAGATTGTAGACAAAACTGCCACTGGGTTGGTTGGTTGGTGGTTGTCCGGCCATGTTGGCTGGTGGTCAGCAGGTCAGTCAGTCAGTCAAGGGTCAGCTGTATTGCATCAGTCAGGCGAGTTAGTTTTGAAAACCAGTCAGAATAATTCCCCTCACGCATGTATTTTGTTGCTGAAGAACAGTCTGGATTCTGCTGAGGCAGATTGAACACATCTTCAGGTCTACCTACCCCCCGAGAAAATAAAACAAAAGAGCAACAGCATCCCCCCCCTTTCCAAAACACCACACACCACCACCACCACCACCATCACCACCCCTACATCACTACCACACCACCCATCTTTGACGAGGGATGTTCTGCCATATTTTCAAGACATTAAAACAATCAAAATAACAACATAAAAAAAATCAAAGGATGTGAGAGAGAAGGGCGTATCTGGCAGTTGGAACTGTTTTTTTTTGACCCTTTTTTTTTGAGTTACAGGCCCCAATTACAATCACACAAAAGACATGACATCACCAACTATTATCACTAGCCGGTGGATATTTTCCCGCGTTTAAAATTTAGGCGACTCACTCTCCCTAAAAACTTCGGATAAAACTATAAACCGAGGCCCGTGTGTAACGACGAGAACGTCTTGCGCACACGTTAAATCCTGTTTCCCCTTTTTGGAAAAGGGGCCCTTGTGTCCCGGTGGGAAAAGATGACAGAATTTCAAAACCCCATACACACGGGGCGGATGTAATAAAAAGAGTACATGTGTGCTTATTTAAATCCCCGAAACAAAAGGGTTAAGATAAAAAAAAAGAAGTAAATAAAATGAAACGAAAATAGGAACTCGGCAAGCTCATAAGGGCAGCAGTCCGCAGGGCATTTTCCACCTGAACGTATCGCCTGGACTGTATGCTGCTGTGTGCTGCGTTCAGTTGAAGTTCCCCCCGGGTTTTCCCCTCTGTCTTTTCCCCCTTTCCTGATAGAATACCCTGGAAAAACCCATGCTAGTACTTGGAAATGATCTTGTCAGCGCATCGTGACAATGTACTAGGAAATGTTTGTCAGCGCATCGTGACTATGTATTGGGAAAATGATTTTGTCCCCCAGCGGGGGCATGGGAAAGGACCCTTCACCAACCTTATCTTCGCTACCCCTAAAACCCCTGGACTGCTTTACCCTAACTTAGATTCACTGTTTATCGGGGTTGGGGGGGAGAAAAACCAAAAAAAGGGAGTTGAACATGCCGATATTATGGAGGAGAAAAAAAGATAAAAGAGGGAAGAACTTTGTTTGGGAACTCATTTTGTCATGCGTGATCACAGCAAACACATTTTCAGTGTCACTTAAACAACTGTTGACATCAAATCATAAACCCGTGTTGTGTGGTGGTGTGTGTGTGTGTGTTTTGTGTGTGTGTGTTGTGTGTGTGTGGGGTAGTATGTAATGGAGAAAAACATAAGGGGGGGGCAGGAGGGAGTGGGGAGTGGGAGGGCAAACATTGTAATTTGTTTGGTTTTTTTGGGCAAAAATCTCGACACGCAAACGTGAACCCAGTATTTTTTATGTGGAAAGCACTTCATTCACAGTCCACGCTTGCTCAAGCAAATCGCAAAATTGTTTCCCTTTGCGTGGCTGTCATTAAATTTGTGTGTGGGTGTGCGGTGTTTTTTAAAATTTTTTGGTCAAAAAAACCACTGCACTTACCCCTACCCCCATGAAGCATCTTCCAACTCTTTGTCCTCAGCCCTTCAGTCGTTGTTTTGCCATTTTAAAGTTTAACTAAATATTGAACTAGATCGCAAGATTTCAATATGCCGTGACAAAAGTAATGGCACTATTTGTAAAAGTTGGCAGCTTTTTTAAGAATAAAGAAATTTTTTCCGGGTACCGCCCCTACTGTAAACTTTCCAGCTTTGTCAGTGGAAATTAGGTACTCTCTTTCCTTTTAAAAGGAAAACCCCGGAGGGCAAAAAAAATTGAAGTTATCCGACTGCACAAAAAGTGGTTTATTTTGTCTTGAAGAAAAAAACCCCTCGCCCCCCTGTTGTTAAGCTTTTTACATCGGGGGGTCATGTTCAAGTTGCAGTCGCTACTGGCGAATGTCTTTCACTGCAGGTTTCCAAATTTGTTAAAATAAAGGCGGGGTGGGGGGTGGCGCTTGTTAGGGGGTTTGCGCGGGGCGTGAAGAAAAAACGCGGAACGGAGTTTTTTAGTTGTGTGCCCAACACGTTTCCCGCTAAAAACCGTTTCCCCACAGAAAACACACTCCTTATCCCTGCTTTGCTTTCTTTTTGTGTGTATTGTGTGTTGTGTGTGTTGGGGGTTTTGTTCTGTGTTTTGTCTGTGTGCTTTCTGGGGTTTTGTGTGCCTGTGTGTTGTTGTGTGTTGTCTTTGTATTGTGTGTGTTGTGTTTTGGGATTAGGTTACAGATGGGAAAACGACGAAATGTAATGATGATGTGATGTGATGTGTTTTTTTGTTTTTCCCAAGAGTAAAGATAAAAGCATTCTATACTCTATACTGTTTATTTCGATCAAGGACAGAAAGCGAATAAACGAAATTACAAAAGAGTAAAAACAATTTGAAAAAAAAAATTTCATAAGCTACAAAAGTTAAAAAAGGCACCAAAGGGAAAAAACCAGCAAAGAAAAAGATGCTCACAAAGGGATTGCACAATACTGCTCTTTCTTGTGACACACGTTGTGAAAAAAAACGACATTAATTAAATCTTTTTCAGCAGTTTTTTCTACAATAAAAACCCAATTGTTTATCTACCCCTATCTTCTTTTCTGCCCGTAGTTGCCCCCCCCGTGGGGGCACCCCAAAGACTCAGAAAACCATTTCCCCCCCATTTTCTCTCTTTTCTCCCTTTTCTGGGGGTTTTTGTTAGTTCTAGGCTGTCCTTCACTGATGTTATCCCCCCAGCTTTTCCTTGGTCTGCCTCTTTTCCTCCTTGGCGGGCCCTTGCAAAACTGTCTTTGTAATTTTGGGTTTGTGACATCCCCATACCATTTAAATTTTACGCTTTTTCCATCGTTAAAAGGGTTTCATAGGGCCCAATGGTTCCCGGATTCTGTTATCCCGCTTCGTTGCTTATTGGTCTTTGTAGGAGATGCCAAGGGTTCGAAAGATTCATCTCCGTGCCTGTATCTTCTCCCCAAATCGCAGCAGGTCATGTTTCCAGGCTACGAAAATAGGGAATGCAAGGGGGCCATTAGTTGACTTGGAGAAAAAGTGGATATTCTTGTTTCCCCGATGGTGTTTATTTTGCAAAGCTGTTTTTGTCTGTGCGCCCTGCATACTACTTTGGCTGGTCCTGGCGGATACAAGGCCCCCAGGTACTTGAAGTTTTGAACTGTTTCCAGCTTCTGGTCATTAACCTGATATAGTGCAAATCCCGTTGGTGTTATTGTCTCAGTTTGGTTTTCTGCATGTTTTCCCTTGCCGATTTTTTGGAGGCCTTATTCAAGTGTTTGTTAGGGGGCAAGCTCTTTTTGACCCTGCTTTCCTCAATGTCATTGCAAAGCGGGGTTTTGTCGTTTGCACAATGCTGACTGATCCTTCTGATTTTCCAGTGCATCACCCATGTTTCTTCAAGGAAGATTTTGAAAAGGTGGGGAGATAGACAGCCCTGCCTTACCCAACTGTTGTTCAAAAACCTTCCCCAAATTTGTTTTTTTGTGTACACTGCACTGGTGGCCCGTGTACAGCTGTTGATGACTCTGATCAGTTTGCATTGATGCTGTAAAAATTCAGGGTTGCCCCAAAAAAGCTGCATCCAACCCCTGCAAAATGCCTTTTTAAAATCGAAAAATTAGTGGTAAAGGTTTGTTGTGTGAGGTACGTCACATGTATTCTGAGGTTGAATATCTGTTCTGTTGTGTGCGCCCTGCTCTGAAAACCTGTTTCCTCAGAAAATGATGGTCTTGCTTGTGGTTCAGTCTATTCAATTTTTTTGGCATGACCTTGCTTGGGTGACATATGAGGTGATTGTGGGGTTTAATTATGGCATTTTTGTAGTTTTCCCTTTTTGGGAGGGTGATGATAGTGACTGCGTCCAGGGTTTTGGCCATTTTCCTGTTCCCAGTCTTGTTGAGATTCTTAGTGGGCGTGTCGGGCTTCCCCCAGTTGGCCCAACTAGCGGGAAATGTTGCCCCCCTGCTGACCCCCTTTTTTTCAGGATCTGATGCTGTTTCCCATTCTTCTCGGAGGATAGGGGACTTCTGTGTCTTTGTTTTCGGGTCAAAAGGGATTCTGGATTCCCCTGCGGTTCTATAGTTATACAGGTCGGAGCAGTTTTGTCCTTTTTCAGAACCTGGTGTCGGGAGACATTTCCCCTTTTTGTCTTGGTTTTTTAAACCTTTCTTGTTTTGTGCTGTCAGGTCTTTCCCCAGTGATATGCTTTCTTGCTTTGTTTTTTTTGATGTTTTTCAGTTTTGGCACTTTTCACCGATCCAATTCTCTTTTGCCTCGTCATGGACTTCTGATTTTTGTTGACTGCCCTATATTGTTCTGCTCTTTTTTTTGTTCTTTTTTTCTTTTTTTTCAGCTCTCTCGCTTGTCGCTAGTTGTAGGATGTTAGTGTCCCCAGGGTTTTTGATGGTCGGCGTTTCCCCAGAAGTCGTTTGCTGTTTCAGTCCCCGCGTTTTGAAACTATTCGTCAGTGTATCTTGTCTGGTTATCAAGTGAGTGCTGAAATTTTTCCACTACCCCTTGCTTGAAAAATTTCTAATACCTTGGGTCTTCAGTTTTTCGAGGTCAATTTGACTGATTTTGTTCGCTTGTGGTTTTCTTTAGACGTAGTCGGAAAGTCATCATCAAAGATATGATCACCCCCTATGTTGCTCGGGAAAAAACTTCTTTTTGTCTGTGCGATTTTAAACGCTAGACTAAAACCGTTTTTTCCTGATGTAATTTTTTGGGTTGTGGTTTTCCCCATTTGGGCTATGCCTTGTCCTTTTTCTGGATTTTTTGTGGGGGCCCAAGTGTATTCCTAGCTGGGGGGTTGTTACGGGGCAAATCCAGGAGTCTCAAGCCTTTTCATTTGATTGGTTATTAAAATGTGGCCCACAAACCCCCCTCCCGTTTTTCCATGATCCTCCTCCTTGGCGTTCCAGTCGCCTTGCACAACGAGGATGTCTTTTTTGGGGTGTTTGATTCAAAACCCTCTTGTGCTGGTCAAAAATTCTTTACGGTTCTTTGTGTAGTCTGTGTAGGGGCGTATGCCTGTACTTTGTTATGTTAAAGGGGGGGGCTCTCAGGGGATGGTAATAAGTCTGGGCACAGGTCAGCTCTGAGGGTGTTCACGGTGTCTTTGTGAACGGAAACCCCACCCGTGTTCATGTTTACCTGTTTTCCACTGTAGTTAATTTTGGGGTCTTCCTGGGTCTTTGTTTCCCCCATGTTTTTCCCCCGACTTCGCAGAGCCCAAGGATGTGCCATGATATTGGACATCTCATGTGTCAGTTCTTCCACTTTCCCTGCAGTTTTAGTTCCGTACTTTCCCACGGCCCAGATGGGTTGTTTCTGGCACAAATTTTGCTGCGTTTTCTCAGTGCATATTTCGAATCGCCCCTGATGAGCAACAGAAGGGGCGCGGCCCTTTGGGTAACCCCGGGCGACGACCGATCCGGTATGGGATTCTGGTGTCTTTTGTCATTGGTGTATTTGGGCAAAATCAAACTGGCGGAGCCCGTCAGAGCCCAGATACTCCTCTGCTATGGTAACCATGTAACCCCCGTTCCCCTGCAATGTGGGGAGTAAAAACCCCCCAAAAAACCCAACCTGGGAGGGTTTTACCCCCGTTTTAGTAAAAGGAAATCGATTAACGCCCCAGCTGATGGTTAAGATGGTTTTTCTATCTCCCACGTCAATTCAAGTAGACTGCAGTGCCTTAATTTCCTTCGTGTAATACCAGGGAGGGAAAATCAAATATGCCGTAAAAATTCCGTGATTCATGTCAGGTCCCGGGAGTTTCGGAAACACGAACATACCCAAATTCGTCCCCCAAGGCGGAAAGCGGCTCCTTCGTGGTAGGGGGTTTTAAAAAGGCCATACGCAAAGTTTCACCGTGGGTGAACTTGGAGCTCGAGCCGAGAAAAGACATTGAAAAAAAAAAAGTAAAAAGAAAAAAACACGGAAACCCAAAGGCCGCCGCACCACCGGGTTTTCCCCTTTACAAAGGCCCTTTGGGAGTACCTGCCGACTGCACACCCGGGATTTTTTTTGGAGGTACGAGTTCGTATAGAGTGCGAGTGGAAAAAAAAAATTGGTGATTTTCACGATTTTTTTTAAACATGAAAAAAATGGACTGTGCACTGTTTTTGGGATTGAAATAGAGCAAACCGGTGTCACGAGAAAGTTTGGGAAATAAAACCAAAAGAGGTTTGCCTGTACCTACGCGTTGACCCCCGAGTATTGCGGTAAGGAAGCTAGCAGATGAAAGGGACTGAGGGGGTACAGTGTTTGCTGAAAAAATTTAAAATTTCAACCTACCAAATTTGTTTAAAATCACATGAGTTTTGGTCGAGGTAGTCTTTTACAAAAAAATGGTTTTTATTTCTGTGGATGCCTTAGTAATGCGGTAGGGGTATAAGGTACATAGAAAAAAGAAGGAAAAGGTGATTTCTTTAAAACCGGTGTGTCCTGCCAAGATTCCCCGCTTCCAGGGCTGTAGATAAACTTCACTACCCTTTTGGTGTGTGTGTGTGTGTACCCCTTTTGTGTGTGTACCTGTGTGTGTGTGTACCTTGGTGTGTGTGTGTTGTACCTCTGGTGTGTGTGTGTGTGTGTGTGTGTGGTTTTTGGGGTACTGTGTGTGTGCGTGTGTGTGTTGTGTGTGTTTTTTTTGTGTGTGTACCCGTGTGGTGGTGTGTGTGTGTGTGTGTGTGTGTGGTTGTGTGTGTGTGTGTTCATATGGGGCCCTTTAGAAGGGGGCGACAAAAGAAAATTTCCGTTATGAAAGTTCCTCACAAGTGTGGGGATTTTCGCCTAGTCCATACCCTATTGTCAAAATCCTTTCCCAAAAACTAGCTTCGGGGCCTGATCCCCATGTGCTGTTTTAGACTGATGCATACAGAGTTAGTGTGTTTTGGGTTTAAAAGAATATATTTAAAAAGAGACAACCCAAAAAACAGCATTCTTGACAGAACAAACAATGAAGATATCATATCCTGCATAGCACATGCATGCATCATTGTGACGGAGGCTTCACGTTGCAACAGATGACATACCTACTTATATACTGTTTTCCCAACCAACCCAAAAACTGAAATTTTGTTAGGGGATTTAAGGGCTAGTTGATCCCTGAGCACCAGAAAAACTAAGGCATGGCAAATCTGCAGAAGTTGATCTGAAAAATTTGGGGAAAAATCGTATCCTGATGTCCCGGGGCCCCGGGGATTAAACCCATTGTGTTGTGTCCCTTTCTGGTCTTCTTTCCGCTAATGGTTAGGCGTGAACTGCGCGAACCCCGTCCAAACTAATGGAAAAATTTGGGTTTTAAATGCTCAGCACATCGTTTTTTTTTCAACGCGTGTGCAAGTTCCTATCAAACCCGCACACACAAAGAGAGGGCGGGATGCCTAGTGGTTGAGTGCTGCCTGTGATCTGCGGCCGGGGTCAAACCACTCCCCCTGCATCCCTTTTGGGTTTCTCCTCTCCCGGTGGGATGCGGGGGGGAGGGGGGGGGGCAGTATAAATGCATTCCACCTTCTGGGAAAATTTTGCGCTGGAAAAATCTCTCTCTTTTTTTGCCTTGTTCCTTTTCTTCCGTCCCTCCTTTTTGTATTGTCTTTTTTTGCCGTCTTTGGGCCTTCTCCTGCCCTTTTTTTCAGGAAAACTTAAAAAATAAAAATTCTCTCCACGTGAAATTGGGTTTTGCGGGGCCCGCTTGTAGGCGCTTAAGGGGGGGAAAAGATGTTTGTCCATGCGACCCCAGTAGTTGCTGTCTGTGTGTTTCCCCCGAGAAGAAAAAGAAAGAAGAAAAAAGAAGAAGAAAAAGAAGAAGAAAGGAAAAAGAAAAAGAGAAAAGAAAAAGAAGAAAAAGAAGAAAAAGAAGAAGAAAGAAAAACAACAACAAAAACAACAACAACAACAAAAGAAAAGAAAAAGAAGAAGAAGAAAAAGAACAAGAACAAGAACAAGAACAAGAAGAAAAAGAAAATCGTACTGACTCCACTCCCCCCCAAGTCCTTCACAGGAGACCATCAACCCGGTCCTGAGTGCGAAGCAGGGATATTTTCTTTCGCACCCGTTAAACCCCCCCGCCTTGGGGAAGAGTAAGCCATTTGTGCGGATGAACGAATGAAACTGAGATTAAAAAAAAAAAGAAAAAAAATGGCATGGTCATGTTCTGTGTTTAACATCGTCCGAAATTGGGGGTGCGGTACCCTTTATGGCGGGCAAAAAAGGGGGGTTAGCAAAAATTCACCATTGCTGGACTCGGAGCGTACCCCGAAGAGGAAAAAGTGAAACACGTGAAACTGTACCCAAAATGGGGCTATGAAAAATATACTCCTTAAAACCCCTTGTCATAGTTTTATCCCAGAACCCCAAATTTTCCCAGGAAAGTCTGTTTTTTTACTCGATTAACAGCTCATGAAGAAAAATAGAATTGTCAGATTTGGGAATTCTCTTCTCTCTCTCTCTTTTCGGGGGGAGGGAGGGAGGGAGAGGAAAGTTATGTGTGTGGCTGCAAGCAAAAGGGAGGAAAATCATAGCGACCGGCTGATCCCGTGGCTTTTTGTCCCCTTACCCGCACGTTTGTTTGTTTCCCTTTAAATCGAGATTAATGTTCCCCTTCAGTCTTTTACAAACACAAAAACCCACACACAAAACACACACAACAGCACATACACGCCCCAACGCACGCCCCCGCATGACAACGGGGTTGTTTTTTTTTAAAATATTTTTTAAAGTGACAAAAAGTTAGGGTTCCTATGTTTGATGGCACTCCCAGTTGACAGCCCCGTAGGCTCATGTCATGGAATTTGGAACTTCCTGTTTTTTTATCACACACACACACAACACACACACACCACACACACACACACAACACGGGGAAAAGGAAAAAAGTAAAAATTGGGAACTTTCTATATAGTTGGTTTTCACTTTCACTTTGTGTTTTTTTCTATCTATCTTCTATTTTCTATCTCTCCTCTCTCTCTTTCTCCCTCTCTCTATTTATTATATATTTATATATTTTATATATTTTTAAAATATATATTTATATATATATATATATTATATATATGTGTGTGTGTGTGGTAGGTCAGAGGTTTTTATGCACGGAAATTATGAAACCCCGGTACCACCTGGACATGTGCCCAGGGCGGAGGCCCCAAAGTGTGCTATTGGGGAAACCCTAAAACAAAATTAGGGAAGGGACTACATCCCCATCGAAACGGGGACTCAAAAGTCGGGCCCCAAACAGGAAAACTCCAAAAATGCTATAGAGCTGGAAAGTACACCGGGATTGGTGGGGTCTCTGTGAGGTCAGAGGAAAGGCACGGTGAACCCTATGACGAGGGTCTATGTTTACTATGGGGGGAAGAGGCAAGCATTCAAGGGGTTGGAGCTTGTCAACAAAAAACTAAAAATCGGAATAGGATACACCAGTAAACAGCCGGCTTATGGCCTCCCCTCAGGGAACCCCCATTCAACATCACAGTGACCCAAACCCTACGCACCAACAACGGATCCGATGATAAAAGCGTAGGGGAATTCTAAACCAAACAGGGCATTTGATAAGATGAACAAGAAAAAATCTTGATACCCAGGGGAGGGAAACCCCAAAGGGTGGGCGGAGACGCACTGAAAGATGGAGCAAATTCTCCCGGTCCTTCCTTTTTAATGCGATCACAATGAGCGAGGACTGACTATGGAATTTGCAGCTACAACGACACGGTGCTCCCCAATCCCCTTGGAGAACAAAGGACCCCGACGGGGGGGGACATGGAGCACCCAATGGTCCACCCAAAACCAGATTGCTACACCGGGTGCGAACGGTTTCGATTGGCAAAACAGAGCCGAGACGAGGCTTTCCCGGGTGAGAATTTGGGCAGCGATCAGACTCGTGCTCCTGAACTTTAGAGCCCGTTGAAGAAGTCAATAAGAAAAAAAAACACCAGACTCAAGTTAAAACCGGGACAGACTGAGGACCCCACCATCGCCGAGTCCCCAAGAAAAAAATAGGAGGGAAATTCGACCATGCTGCACTTGAAGAAGTGCCGAAACGATGACCACCAGTTTTAACACAGTGATGACTGAAAGCAAGCATACTCCTTGGCAAACATCGCCAAAAAACCAAAAACCCATGGGTCACAGTAAATTTTTTAAATATGTGTGACAAAGCGAGCCCTGAAGAAGAGCAAAAACCTCAGGAGCAGTTGGTAAGAGAAGTAAAAAAGAAGATCAGGAGGGACATGGGAGACCAAGGAGGAAGGATAGAGAAACAAGTACAGAAACAAAGAGAGCCTGCAAAGAATAATAGCGAAAAGGGATACCCGATTGTGAAAGAGTCACAAAAAGAAAAGGCAAAAAAACAGTAAATCCCGGGACAAAAAAAAGGGAATTGCCTAAAAAGAAAAGAAAGGGAAACGTGGGAGATGGGGCGGAAATTTTGTTCCCAACTTCAATCTCAGACGCTGGCGACTCCAGCACTTGAAGCAAGCCCCATCAAAAAGGACAATTTTCCCTTCTACGGAGGAAGAAAAAAGTGCAATTGATCGCGAAGAAAGGGAAAAACAGCAGGGAAACGACAACATCCCCGCAGGTGTCCCAAACGGGGGGGGAAAGCAGTGACAGACATCCTTTCAGTTCTGAAAAGATCTGGCAGACCGGGGGGAGGGCCTACACATGGACCCCAATCACTCATCATCACTCTCCCCCCGAAAGGAATCTCCGCAATGCCAAAAATACAGGACAATAGCCCCATAAGTTGCCCGTAAAGTCATGCTGAAAGGGATCCTGAAAAGGCTGAAACCCCCAGGCAGAAGAGTCTTTGCCGAAGCGGCCCGGGTTTTCCCCCAAATGGCACCAAAGAACAGATATTCAACCTGAGGGTTTTGTGGAGAATCAGCCCGCATCAACAAGAATCTTCCCCGTCTTCATTGATTTTAAAAAGGCCCTTTGATTGGTTGGGATGACGCTCTGTGGGCCCCATGAAAAAATTAACATGGGCCAGAGTGATCCCCATCAAGGAACTCTATCAAAGGCCCCAGTGCGTATCGTACAGGGCACGGTAGGGGAATGGGTTCTACCCCAGTTTGGGGTCCCCCAGGGATGCGCTGCGCCGACCTGTTTAAATTTTCTCGAAGCATCATGACTGACGCCTTTGGAGACCACACAGGCACAGTCGCATTGGAGGGCAAAAAAATACCAACCTCAGGTTTGCCCCATGCCCGGGGCGGTCTGGGAGGAAAGAAAAGGGAATGGCCACCCCAGTGAAGAAGGACGAAATTCCTCACGATACGGCTGGAAATCAGCGCCCAGAAAACCAACCTCTGACAAACGTGCCCAGCCAATCACCACCCGTCACCCCAGCGGAAAAGAACTGGAGACGTTTACATTTAAGTACCTTGGGGCCATCATAAGTGAGGGGGACGAAGACCGAAAAACCCAGCAAGAGCGGCACAAACGCAGAGCAATGGGAAAAACTGAAGACCATATGGGAGCAGAAAAAAACCCCTCGGAACCAAGGGAAAGTAATAAACGCGTGCACCTAGTCATGCTTTAGATGTGAGGGATGGACATGAACGCGACCTACAAGGGGATCCAAGCAGTAGAAAGAGTGCCTGAAGGGGTCCTGGGTTTCATCAAGGACCCCTGCACCAACAAAAGAAGTCCGCAGAATGTCACTCAAAAAGTGCGGGGTCGAAGACCTATGACACGGCGAAAAAAAGGAAACCAGATGGGTTTTTGGGAGTTAAAAAGCTCAGAAGGGCTTGCAAAAAACCATCCCGCAAGGAACGTCCCCGGGGAAGAAGACGGGGAGACGAGGAGAAAGTGGGCCGACGACATCCTGATTGGACAGGGGGGATTCAGTGCACCCCGGCACTCGCCACGACCGCGCTAAGTGGAGCCAGTGGTCACCGTTGTCCCCCCATGCAGCGCCCCCCCACGACCCCGGGGGTTAGAGACCCGTGAAAAGTGATTATATAATTTATTTATATATTATATTATATTTTATTATTAATTTTATATGTATAACATAATACATTATACAATTATATATATATTATTTTATGGGGTGACAGCCTAAAACCACCCCCACACACAACACACAACACACCCACACCAAAACACCCGTGGGGTTGGTTCTTTAGTGGGTCGCAGCAGAGGGAGGAGGGGGAAAAAAGGAATAAAAAAAACAAAAAAAAAAAAGGGTTTCCAGTTTAAGGGGGCTGGAGTAAGGGAAAACACTGTGTAAATTTGGTCAGCATTTAGTTAAACAACAGGGGCTGGTTATGTCCTTGGCATTCTAGCGACCCCTTCTTCGATTCTTCACACAATTTTTGATATTGTTCCAAGATTATTCAGCTGTTTTTGTTGGATTCTTTCAGATTCTTTCCCGACAAATTTAAAAAAAAAGGGAAAGGTGTCCCAAACTATAAGGTCG
>CM054142.1:74264126-74270578 GCA_028751875.1 Rapana venosa | reverse complement strand
AAGAAGGGGAGGAAGCCTTTGATCTTGTTGGGTGTCCCTACAGCTGTAATTTTGCTGTCTTAAGTGGTATCAGCGGTTCTTCGCATGGGCCAGAGTACAGTTTTACATTGTGATGATTGTTGTTGCTGGTGACGAGCTCATTGTATTTGATAGTGTTTTTTAAAAATAAAAATCTTGCAATAGAACCCGTTTGCATGGGTTGAATTTTTTGTAGAAACAAGCCAACCAACCAACCACCCAACCAGCCATCCAACTAGCCATCCAACCAACCAACCAACCAACCAACCAACCAACCAACCAACCAACCAACCAACCAACCAACCAACCAACCAACCAACCAACCTAACCAACCAACCAACCATCCAAGCAACCAAGTAATGAACTAACCAACCAACCAATAAACCAACCAACCAATGAACCAACAACCAATGAACCAACAAACCATGAACCAACCAACCAATGAACCAACAAACCAATGAACCAACAAACCAATGAACCAACCAACCAACAAATAACCCAACCAACCAATGAACCAACCAACCAATGAACCAACAAACCAATGAAACAACCAACCAATGAACCAACAAACCAATGAAACAACCAACCAACCAACCAAACAATAAACGAACCACCAACCAATGAAACCAACCAACCAACCAACCAACCAATGACCCAACCAACCAACCAACCAACCATCCATCCAACCAACCAACCATCCAACCAACCAACCATCCAACCAACCAACCATCCAACCAACCAACCAATGAACCAACGATCGAACGAACCAACTAACCAGCCAATCAACCAACCAACCAACCAACCAACCAACCAACCAACCAACCAACCAACCAACCAACCAACCAACAACTACAACTTCTGCCTTCCTATCAACAACTTAAACACAGACATAGCCCAATTTCAGACCGTCGGCTCGAATATACCTTTTGGTCAGATATCCTTTGCAGGAATGTCAGCATGACTCCTTTCGGAGCAAGGAAAAATATATAGGAACGTGAAAAGGATTTGCTGACAGTTTTTGTTCAAACCAATTTACTTGAACAATGTGTCTCCATTTTCTGTACAATACCGTTGTGTTTTCTCATCAAAGAAATGTCGTGTTTAGTGTTCAGTTTGGAGTTGAAACGACACACTGATATTCAACTAATAAAGGACAATTTTGGCGTGAGCTTCTTTGTGAGGACAATCATTGGCAAACGTACGTTTCTTCCTTGTTATACTAGAGTGTCGTGTTTTCCAATAAGAAGACACTAATCTTGTGTGTGTGTGTGTGTGTGTGTGTGTGTGTGTGTGTGTGTGTGTGTGTGTGTGTGTGGTGTGAGAGAGAGAGAGAGAGAGAGGAGAGAGAGAGAGAGGAGAGAGAGAGAGAGAGAGAGAGAGAGAGAGAGACTCAAACGCTTCCTGCTGGTACTTTTTGCGCTAACCCAGTCAAAAGTAGATGGACAGACAGTAGAAACTGAATGAGATAGATGTAAAGTAAACGTGCTTTTACTTTAACATAGTCCATTTGCATTGTGTGTGAGATGTCTTAGATTTAGACAAATCAGCTAAGCCTTTCAATTGATTGTGTTTTCTCTCTTTAAACCAGATAATGATCCGAGAAATTGTGGCCCAATATGTTTTGTATAATTTGTTGGTTGTTTCTAATTGAAGTATGTTCATAGGGAAAAGAACATCCCCCCACCCCCCCAAAAAAAGAGAAAAGTTCTTTGGATGAAACTATTAAACGAGGTTAGTGTGTGAACGTACTGCTGTAAAAACAGCTGACTCCTCCTGGATATAAAACTATTTCTTTCCCCCGACTCTCTCGAGGAGGTGGGATTGCCATCATTCTCAAAGACACATTGGAACCGTCTCTTTCTTTCAGTCACAACCTTCAATTCTCACATGAATCTTTTGAAGTTTGCGAAATCAATCTCAACCTACATGGCCACTCTATTACTATCTGCTGCCTTTACCGTCCACCTCCCAGCCGTAAAAACAACCTAACATCTCTTTTTCACCAAGAATTCCAGTCACTCCTCGACCACTACAGCCTCTCTCCCACTAAACTGATAATTCTTGGTGACTTCAACTTCCATTTCGACAACCAATCTTCTCCAGATGTCAAACGTCTTTCTCTTTCTCTGTCCAACCATTCACTCTCTCAACTGGTAAACGAAGCAACACACAGATCCGGTCATATTTTAGACTGGCTGATTACTAATGCTTCATTTAATCTTGTCACATCTGTTTCTGTCACCGACGAACTGCATTCTGATCATTCCGCCATTCTTTTCCATCTTAACATCACAAAACCTGTCAGAAAGAAGAAATATGTTACTCGTCGCAATCTTAAGGCCTTAGACATTCATACCTTCTCTTCACAAGCTTCCGAACGTTTTTCACAAACCTCTGACCACACTGACCTCTCTGATCACTATAACACTATTCTCCGCCAACTGCTTGATGAGCATGCACCTCCTACGGGACCATCTCCTCCCTGACAGACCCTGTGCGCCATGGTAACCCTAGACATCTTGATAGCGAAGCGCAAACGCCGGCAACTAGAACGCAGTGGCGGAAGTCAAAAACCGAAATCAACAAACAACTTTTCCGAAAACAAATAAACAAAGTCAAACTCTTAATCCATTCAGCAAAGACAGACTACTACTTCTTCCAAGTTCTCTGTGCTACATCCATAAATCTCTTTTTTTCCCTCACCTCAAATCTCTTGGATCTGCAAAAACAACTCCTTGCCTAACACCCACAGCCTGTCTGAACTTCCATCCTTTATTTTCTGCCTTCTTCTCAGACAAAGTTCGAAACATACGCTCCAGACTGGATCAGAACTCAATTCCAGCCTGCGCCCTCCTGATCCCAGTTCACTGGCACTCCTCTCTTTTCCTTCCATCCACAAGTGAGAAAGAAATCATGACAATTCTGAAGGAAATGACTATAAAATCATGCGACCTTGATCCCAAAACCTACTCTGTTTTCTCACAATGCCTTCCACACTTGTACCTATTATCACTAAAATAGTAAACTCATCTCTTGTGTCAGGAAATTTTCCATCAGCTCTTAAAACAGCAATAGTCACACCTATACTGAAAAAGCCCGACCTCGATCCCAACATTCTGAAGAATTATAGGCCTGTCTCAAACTTACCCTTTGTCTCTACAGTGCTAGAAAAAGTCGTTCTCAAACAGCTCAACAGTCACCTTCATTCCAATGATCTCCTTCCACTTTTCAATCTGCCTATCGCCCCCAAACCCCAGCACCGAAACACCCTAGTCCACACTTTAGATACACTTCTACTTGCTTCTGATGCAGGAAAAATCTCCCTCCTCATCTTCTTGACTTATCTGCAGCCTTTGATACCATAGATCACTCAGTTCTTCTTTCTCGCCTCCAAAATACGTTTGGTATTAACGGCACAGCCCTCACCTGGTTTACATCATACCTCACAGACAGGATCCAGAAAGTTATTGTAAACAAAAATTCAATCAAAACCTGTCAAAATGGAATGTGGAGTCCCGCAGGGATCAGTCCTGGGCCCTGTTCTCTTTACTCTCTACACTGCTCCACTCTTTACATATAATAAACAACAACCATATTGCTCATCATTTCTATGCCGATGATACTCAGCTTCAGTGCAGTCATTTCTGTTGAAAACTTGCCTTCCCTCCTGACAAATATGTCCTACTGCCTTCAAGACATTCAAAACTGGATGACTCAGAACAAGTTACAACTTAATGCCGATAAACCGAAGCCATGCTCATAGGGACCCAACATAAACTTTCCTCTATCGCAAAACTTCAATAGAATTCGGCAATACGTCAGTTCCTTTATCCAACTCTGTGAAGTATTTAGGAGTAGTTCTTGACAACACACTCTCTATGAAAAAATTAATCACCAGACCTGCCGTCTTGCTACTATCAATTACGGCGCATAAGCGCGATTCGCAAGTATCTGTCCACTGATGCAACTTCCAAGCTTGTCACATCTCTCATTCTTTCAACGTTTAGACTACTGTAATTCTCTGTTGGTTGGCCTACCAGCATCATCTATCCACCTCTTCAACGCATACAAAATCTGCAGCTCGACTAGTCCTAGAAAGAAAAAATCGAACACATCACTCCTCTTCTGCGATCTCTTCACTGGCTGCCTGTCTCACAAAAACTGGAGTATAAAAATCAATACCTCTGTTTCAAATGTCTCCACAAATCTGCACCCTCTTATCTCTGTAACTGTCTTCATCTGTACACTCCATCCCGTTCCCTTCGTTCAGGCCGCAGATACTTTGTGCTTTCGAACACCCCGATTCAAACAAACCCCTGTTGGCCGTCGCTCCTTCTCTGTTTCTGGTCCATCCACCTGGAATGACCTCCCTCTTTCACTTCGACAAAAGCCTTCACTTGATACCTTCAAATCCAGCCTCAAAACACACTTATTTCCTACCTGAGACTTTCCCCCCAAATATCTGTCCCTAATTTTCAACAGCATTTTTCACCTTCTAAGTGTTGTTCCGAGTGTGTGTGTGTGTGTGTGTGTGTGTGTGGTGTGTGTGTGTTGTGTGTGTGTGTGTGTGTGTGTGGGGCGTGCGTGTGTGTGCGTGCATGCGTGCATACGTGCGCGCGCATGGTTTTGAAATCTGTTTTTCATTATGTTTAAGGAGAGTTGCATGCCTGTAAATGATTGAGTGCAAGCGCTTCGATTTGTTTGTCTTTTTACAAGATTCAGCGCTATATAAATTCCGTATATTATTATTATTATTATTATTATTACTACGCAGAACATCTTGCACACACGGTAAAGCCCGTTCTTCCTTTCAGAAGAGTAGGTTATTCGAGCCGGAAAGAGCAAATGACACCCCCCCCAAAAACAACAACAACAACAACTAACAAAAAACAACCACACGCACAACAACCCCCCAAAAAACAACAACAACAACAACAACAACAAACCAAAAACAAAACAACCCGACCCCACAACCTCCAAACGCATGGACACTGTTGTCACGTTAAAACAAGACCCCCGAGGTAAGAATGCCGCTACCCTAGTGGTGGACAAAAAGCTGCGGCATACCTGAAGATGTCACCTTTTGTGAACCTCGGGGGTCTAGCTGAGACACCAATATAGAAAGTCTCTGGTCAGACAGTTGTGTACTTTGAAGGTATTCTGGTCCATTTCTGAAACATGTCTGCTTCAAAGATTTTTCTTCAAAATCTAAAGAATATCTGTCATCGTAGTATTTCTCTCCGTTTATTCTGAGCAAATTCATCAACCTAGTGGCCTCCCTTTCATGTTGTTGTCTCCACACAGGAAGTGACGTGATCGAGACAAGGCCAAAGATGGCGCCTGCTCTGTGGTTTTGTGTCTCTGTCAATCAATCTTGAACTGTTGGTCTCATCGTGTCTCCATTTCTCTCTCTTCTCTCCTGTCTGACGTGGTTCTGGTTCTTTCTGGAACAAAGAGCATATTGATAGTTGATACGGCATTAAGTTTATAGGTTATACGTGATTGTTGTTGTTGTTGACGTGGCTGACTTAGAGAGTTTGAAGGGGTTTGTTTAATCGCTGAAGACTTATCTTTTGGTAAATGGTATACCCCTGTGTTTAGAAAGGGAAAAACTTGCTACATTACAGTAGCATTTTTGCGATCGTTGACTGGAGCTACAAAGGTTTACCAATAGTGAGATTTTGTTCAGGGCTGGTTGCACAGACGGAAGAACAAAATGAAAAGCATACTACACAAAGTTGGAGCAAGAAGACAACTTCTAACGTTAACAAACAAAACGAAATGAATATAGGCAGGCCATGCGCTACGAAACCAAGTCGAGACTTCATATTAAAGGCTGTCTTTCAAGGCAAGACCGAAGCAAAACTAATGAAAATGCAGACCACCAGTTTCTCTCATGGGCAACATCACCGAATCCTGTGGCATGAGAATCCATGGAGTCAGTCAGCAGGGCAGTACAGCAAAGAAGACCGGAGCACATGGAGAAGGAGGAGGGTCATGTCGGTGTCATTGGGAACGGCGTCTAGCATTTGAACTCGGTGATGCCGACAGGTGAGACAGGTGAGACAGGTGAGAATGCATGCCAATACTTGGTGAATCACACGCACACACAAACACACCCACACATACACACACACGCACACAAACACACCCACACATACACAAAGGCACACGAAACACACCCACACATACACACACGCACACAAACACACCCACACATGCACACAGGCACACAAACACACCCACACATGCACACACGCACACACAAACACCCACCCCCACACATACACCTGTACCTAGAGAGCGGGATGGGCTCTGCAGAGTTCAGCTGACTCAAAAGATACAGTCTGATGAACAATTCAGTGCACTGCCCCAGTGACTCTGTAACGACTTGAAGGACAAAAGAACACAGAACGCACACATACATTACGAAC
>CM054142.1:74256626-74259126 GCA_028751875.1 Rapana venosa | reverse complement strand
GAAGAAAGAGAACTGCAAAAGTGTTATAGTAGCGGCATTAACAGGCACGACCCACGTCCTTGATATGCGAAAGACGTTGTTTGTTAGATAAATATTGTGATGAACACAATTGCGAACATGTAGATATTACTTTTTCTTGATGAAAGCTGTATTTTCACATAGTGTTTCGTTTCTGATAGCAGCTTTAAGAATTATTTTCATTCTTTTCAACTGCAGGAACTTGATTTTTTCCTAGAACAAATAGCAGTCTGTACATGGTGTCCTGTAAACATTTTTGTTGTCCCATTTTTTGTATTTTGCATCTTTGCCAAAAACATCTGCAAAACTTTTCGTTTTACAAACAACTTATCTGCTTTAATTACTTATTATAATTGATATAAAGATTTCTGCATAACCAGACATAACATGAATTTTTAAAACACACACACGCACACGCACGCAACACACAAACATACAAAACGCACACACACGCCCACACACACACACAGACACTCTCTCTCTCTCTCTCTTTCTCTCTCTCTCCCCCCCCCCCCCCCACACACACACACGTGCGCACGCATGCATACACAACACCACATTCTTTTGTTACGGGTTTTTACGTGCACTTTTTGCATATTGCACACGGGACCTCGTTTTATCCTCTCATTCCAAAGACTAGCACCCAGACCACGACTCCAGGTCTAGGGGATCAAGAAAATATTCAGGATGAAACAAGGATAGAACCATGTACATCTCGCTTTCTATGAAAGCATTTCACTACCAGACCACCGATCTCTCAAAGTCTCCCCCCTCTCTCTCTCCCTTCGCCCCACTCTCTCTCTCTCTTCCTTCTTCTCTCTCTCTCTTCTCTCTCTCTTCTCTTCCTCTTCTCTCTCTCTCTCTCCCTGCCTTCTTGTAAATGTTGCTGTTTCAAAAAAATAAAATAAAATATGTTCGTCAGGAAAATTGGAAAGCAAACTCTATTAGGAAGTAGAGTGGAGCTGTTCTCCCTGCTAGAAGAAGTCAGTCAGGATCATTTCCTGTTGGAGCATGGTCAAACGGAGTTAGAAGAAGAGGAAGTTTCTCTCTAAGCCTTGTCTGCAGTTTCTAATGAAGTATTTCTTTCACCCCCAGACTCTGCACACTGTTTAAGAGGCCTGATTTTGTGTTGTGTGTGTGTGTGTGTGTGTGTGTGTGTGTGTGTGTGTGTAGTGTGTGCGGCGCGCGCGCAGCGAGTGTATGTGTGTGTGTATGTGTGGTCCTTTCTTTATTGCGTTAAAAAAAAAGAAGTATTACTTCAAAGTTGATTTTCTCTTTAAAGGGATTCGTGATTTCGTAATAGATATAAAATGTATTGATAGATCAGACTGTTCACGTATTTATTGCAAGATAACATCGTTTCTAGATTAACTATTTATCCTAGTGTAAAAAAAAATTAGATCTTGATACATTTGGCTAACAGGCATGAGATATTGGACTGGGTGGAAATGATAAGGTTCATTTATGTTACACTTATTGATACAATTTTGAGATGACTAGATGGTCAAGTCAAGTCAAGTCAAGTCAAAAACGCTTTAACAATTGCCCTTTATGGGATGATTATAGTGTATTTGACTTGACTTGACTCATCCCACGAAAGACAATTACAATACTGACAGGCACATTGATACGAATCATAATATCAAAAGGACATATAGAAAACTAGAAATTAATGACAGAAGCCTTATGGAATACTCGATTTTTCCCGAGTGTCTTTGTTTGTTGTTTGTTTTGTTTTGTTTAATGCCCATTCACTACTTGGTGAGATAGACACACCCGCATTCTTTGTTTTTCTGCCGTAATAACTGTTTATTTTTTTGTTCCTGATATTTTGTTGTTGTTGTAGTAAGTTAATATTTTCTTCCTTAATCTTATTTTCTATATGAACCTGATTGCAAAAAACCCCCACCAAAACACCCACACAGTAAGCTTTTAAGGTTTCATTAAAAAAAACTAAAATTGACGTTTGGAAAACACTACCTTATTGCTATGCTGATTATGTTATTATTCTTAGATGCCAAACTAAAAATGAGTCAACGATATTGTTTTTAGCATGCCATAAAGCTATATTTTGCTTGTTATCGTTCTCAATATATATGATATACACAACACACACACACACACACACACACACACACACACACACACACACACACCACACATATATATATTATATATATATATTATATATATATATAATATATATATATATATATATAATATATATATATATTACTCATGGTTTCTGAAGAAAGATCTATTTAAATCAAGTATTACTTCCAACACATGTTTACACACACTGATTACTGGATCGCTTACTTTGTGTGGGCGCTTCTTTTCCTGCTCTTACTTGTCTCGTTTCTTCCTTCACTCCCTTCTTGTCTATTTTCTGCTTTCTTGATCCTTTCTCCTGCCTCCCACCCGCACCCCCCCCAATCCCAAAGGCTTAAAATATAACAGTTATCTCCCACGCCGAAGTGGG
>CM054142.1:74214126-74249126 GCA_028751875.1 Rapana venosa | reverse complement strand
TTGGAAAACAAATGGATCAGAATTAAACAAGAAATTCTTCCACAGTTAATTTCACCTTGTGGTTCACATTTCAAAGCTAATATTCCGGAGGCCACACACCCCCCACTATCAAGGCGCGTGTTGGGGTTTGTGTTCGATATCTGTTTTTTTCTTTATATCAAGGTCCTTTATTTCTATCATTACAGTCAACTTACTTTGTTGTTGTGTTTTTTGTTGTTTTGTTGCTCCTCACCCTTTTTTGACGGTCCGTTCTGCTGCTTCTACGCCGCTCAGCTCGATCTCTTCACCCATCTGTGTGTGTATGTGTATTTTTTTTGTTTCTAATTTCATTAATTTATTTTATTCGTTTATTTTGAGGATAAAAGGGAAAAAAGCATCTTTTGCTCTTTTTGGATTCTGTTTAATTCACGCTTTCGTTGCTTTAGTTTGGTCCGTATGTAGAGAATGCCAAGGTGGTCTCGAAAGCGATCTCATCTCCACCGCCTGTACTCTTCACCTCACCCCCCCTTTTCCCCCCCAAAAAAAAAATCTGCAGTCAGGGCCCATGATTCACAGGCATACAGAAATATGGATATGACAAGGAGCGCATTAGTCCCTGATCTTTGAGATAAGTGAGATATTTTTATCTCTCCAGATGTGTTTTAGTAGTTTGACAGTGCTGTTGATTGTTCTGTGCAGTCCTGCATACTACTTCTTGGCTGGGTCCCTGTCTGAATACAATGGATCCCAGTTACTTGAAGCTTTTGAAACTGTTTCCAGCTTCTGGTCATTAACCCTGATATCAGTGCAAATGCCGTTGGTGTTATTAGTCATCAGTTTGGTCTTCTCTGCACTGATTTTCCATGCCGTTTGTTTTTGGAGGCCTTATTCAGTGTTTCATGTTAAGGCTGGCCAAGCTCTTTTTTCTTGATCCTGCCTATTCCCATCAATGTCATCTGCGAAGCGGAGGTTATTGGTGATCGTTTCTGCCACCAACTGCTACTGAATGTAAAACCACAGCAAAAAAAATATCAATTACTCTGATTAAATCAAGAAAACATTAAGAAATAATATCAACAATCGATCTACGCTTTAGACACCCTACAGACAATACAAACAGAAATTTGAGAATGTAAAAAACACAGTATCATCTCATCAATTTTGCTTTGTTAGTCTAAACAGACACTCCTACTTGTTTTTTTTGTGCCGACAAACACCAATGATATGTGTAATTGAATCATCAGCCCTAACTGTAAACACAGTCTTTTTTTATTGGAAAACCACCAATACTTGTGTCCTGACGATAAAAGAAATGAGTTTTTTCCTTTGAATTTGCCTAATATAGTAGGTTAAAATCAAAATGATTTCATTCTTAAGATTACATCAGGACAGAACTTAACCTTAAATGCCCTTTATCGAGGAGATTTTCCAAAAAGCCAACCCAACAAACACATAATGGTCCACACAGTGATAGGAAGAAGAAGTTCATATCGTGCTTGTTTTTCGATAACGCCTATTTTTTCAGTCATTCAGTTCCCTGGTCACAGTTCCTCAATCACCAAACACTGACTATTATTTAAGAGATTTCAGAAAACAGATGAATTTTTAAAACGAACAGATAAAATATAACTCCATCGTCTGGTTTTATGTTTTAAGGTATCGGTCAAGTCAGTCAGTGCAGTCAGTCAGTCAGTCAGTAGTCAGAGTCCATCAGTCCAAGTCGAATCAGGTAGTCAGTCGTTAGTTGCTTAAACCAAACAACCAACCAACCAACTAACCACCAGCCAACCACCAACCAACCAACCAACCAACCAACACAACCCAACCAAACCAACCAACCAACCCAACCAACCCAACAAACCAACCACCCAACAATTCACAAGCCAATCACAACCAAACCAATCAAACCAACTAACCAGCTTGCTTAGCCAGCCAAGATCCCCCACCGCATTCCACCCTCGCCAACCAACTAACTAACCCAACTAACACAGTTAGACAACAAAACAACCTCATATTTTTGAGTGACCTCTTGATTATAATTTTTATTTTTTTGCTTTATTTATTCCATTCCACAGATTTACCAAAAATTGGCAAACATGACGGTTTGCAATGATAAAACTTTGAAAAAAAGGAAACCTCCCCCTCACTTAATAATACATCACAAAACAAATCTCACAAGAACCAAACACGATGAAAGGACATCGAAGCAATAAATGGAAATCTAATATAAAAATACAATCAGACAACATGACGTCAACAAATTCAAGACAAACACCAACAGTATAGTAATGAACCCCTTAATTTTCTCAAGGGTAATCTTCTAGGGCCTAAAAGGGTTTCCATAGCTTAGCTTGTGCTTATTAACAACCCCTTACACCCTCACATTGCGAATGTGCTCACAGAACATCCTGCGCACTACGTTACATCCTGTTCCGCTTTATGTAAGAGTAGGCCATTGTGTGCCGTGGGAACGGATGAAACAAAATTTACAAACCCATAACATACACAGGACTGATCGTAAAAAGAGGAAAGCCCCACATTTAGTGCTTATTTTCCATTATCCTCGGATATAAAGAATAACCCCCCCCCCCCCCCCCAACAAGTCCTTTGAAATGAGACAATAAAAACTGTAAGTCTATATATGCATTCCCGCATTTAGCGACGATAAAAAGCAACTGATATCAGGTTAAATGACCCAGAAAGCTGAAACAGTTTCACAGCTTCAAGTACCTGAGCCATTGTATCAGACCAGGGATCCAAGCGCAGAAGTAGTATGCAGGACTGCACAGACCAATAACAAGCAACTGTCAAAACTAAACACCATCTGGAGAGATAAAAATAATCTCACTTATCTCCAGGTCAGACTAAAGCGCTCCCGTGTCATATCCATTTTCTTCTGTATTGCCTGTGAATCAGGACCCTGATGCAGATTGAGAGGAAGAGTACAGGCAGTGAGATGAGATGCTTCGGAGACTCACCTTGGCATCTCCTACAAGACCACATAAGCACGAAAGCGTGCATAACAGAAATCCAAGCAAACCCATTGGGGACCCCTATGAAAAATTTTTCCTAAACAGAACGTGAAAAAAAGTAAACTTAAAATGTATGGGCATGTCAAACAAAGAAATCCAAAGGACCTTGCCAAAGACCATTTTTACAAGGGCACTTGGCAGGAGGAAAGAAGAAGAGGGCAGACAAAGGAAGGAGCTGGGAGGATAACATCAGCGAAATGGAACCAGGCCTAGAACTTCAACAAAACCCTGAGAAAGGCAGAACAGAGAGAGGAAGGAGGGGAACCAGGTTGTGAATCATTTGAGGGTTGCCCCCACGTCGCAGACTAACGGGACAGATAAGATAGATAGATAGATAGATAAAGAACCTGCAAGCAACAAGAACAGCTGGTCCCTGGTAATATTCCCAGAGAGAAAAGTCACATCTGACTAGAAACAAAATAACTAGCAGACATGAAAATCAAACAAAATAATTGATGGCGCCTGCTTCTGGTGGCGAAACGCTTTTTTTTTTCCCTGGAGAGCAGCTCGAACTTCACAACCGCATAGAACTCTGGCCGTGACTGAAAGTGGTGTAACAATTACGATACATTACAATACAGTTACAACCGCATTATAAATACAATACAGTTAACAATACAATACGGGACAAACAGGACGGGTTAGGCCTAAGTGGTTAGAACAAATGCACTCCGCAAGTCCTGACGACCTTGTTCGATTCCCGTTCACGGGGATTATTTTCCCTCCTGGATGTTAACATGAAGTGCAGACTTTTTCACTCTCAGGCCCAAGGTCCTTCGGTGAGACTATAAATCGAGGAGCCCCCCGTGGTGCGACACGCACGCAGCAAACCTCTTGCGCACCACGTTAAATCCTGTTCCACTTTACGTAGAGTAGCCAACATGTGCCGGATGGAAACAGATGAAAGTATTGACAAACCGCATAACCACACGGGGACTGCTGTAAAACACTCCCACATAAAGTGCATATTCCATTATCCACGATATAAAAAAAATAAAATAAAAAATAATAAATAAAAATAATTAATTATTCCCATTATCCTCAATTATAAAAGAATAAACCAAGAAATACTGAAACCTTTCGTTTGTCAGACCCCTCCCCCCCCCCCCCACCCACCACGTGAAGAACCCCGCAACCCCCCGCGAACCCCCCACCCAACCCCCCCCCAAACCCCTCCCACCCCCCCACCTCCCCTCCCCCCCCCCGCCCCCCCCCCCCTCCCCCCCTCCCAACCCCCCCCCAGCCCCCACCCCGAACCCCCCCCCCCCCCCAACCCCCCCTCCCCCCTCCCCCCCCCCCACCCCACCCCCCCCACCCAGAACAGACACCCCCACCCCCCCCCTCCCCCCCACACACCTACGACCCCCCAAGAAACCCCCCCCCCCCACACCCCCCCCCACACCCCCAGACCCCCTCCCCCCCCCCCACCCCCCCCCCACCCCCCCCACCTCCCCCCCGTAGACCCCCCCCCCCCCCCACCCCCAAAGAAACCCAACCAGACCCCCCCCGCAACCCCGCCCCCCCTCCCCCCCCCTCCACCAAACCCCCCCCCCCCCCAAACCACCCCCCCGCTCACCAGACGCCCCCCCCAAAAAACCCCCGCCCCCCCCCACCCCCCCCCCAGAAACCCAAACCCCCCCCCCACCCTCGCCCACCACCCCCCCCCCCCCCCCGATCCCCAACCCCAATCCTCCCCCCTCGACAACCCCACCCCAACCCAGCCCCCCCCCCGCACCAAAAACACCCACCCCAAAACCCCAACCCCCCCCCCGAAACGCAACCAACCCACACACCCCCCCACCCCCAGCCCCATCCCCCCAAAGACCAAACCCACCCAAGAAGATGACCCCCTAAACCCCCCCACCATGCCCCCCCACCCCATACCCCCCCCCAACAGACCCACCCAAACCTCCCCCCACCCATACCGCCCCACGCCACGCACCAGACCACACACCCGAACCCCCCCCCCCCCCCCCCCCCAACACCCACCCCCCCCCCACCACCCCCCCCCACAAGAACAAAACCCCCCCTCCCCACTTCCCCCGCCCCCACCCCCCACCCCCCCCTCCCACCCACAACACACCCCCCCCCCCCCAACCCCATAGCTCCCCCCCCCCCCCCCCCCCCAGACCCCCCCCCACCCCCCCCCACCCCACCCACCCCAGACCCCCCCGCCCCCCCTCAAGAGAACACCCGAGTAGAGAACCCCCCCCCCAAACCCCCACCCCCCCCCCCAACCCGAAACCCCCCCCCCCACCCACCCCGCCCCCCCCCCCTCCCCCCCCCCCCTCCCCCCTACCCCCCCCCCCAGACAAACCCCACCCCCCCCACGACCGCCCCCCCCCTACACGCCAGACCACCCCCCCGGCCAACAGACCCCCCCCCCCCCACCCCCCCACCACTCGCAACCCCCCCACCCCCAAACCACCCCCCCCCCGAACCCCAAAAGAACCCGCAACCCCCCCCACCCCCCCCCCCCCCCACCACGCCCCCCCCCCGGACCCCAACAGGAACCCCCGCCACCCACCCCCCCCAAGAAAAACCCCAACCCACACTCCCCCCCCACCCAACTCCCCCCACCCCTCCAAGAAACCAACCCACCCCCACCCCCCCGCCCCCCGCCCCCCCCCCCCCCACCCCCCCCAACCACCCCCTCACACCCCACCCCCCCCACCCCCCCCCCACCCCCCCACTCAACAGACAGAAACCCCCCCCACCCCCCCCCCCCCCCCGCACAAAGAACCCACCCCCCCCCCCAACCCCCCCCCCGCCCACCAACCCCCCCCCCCCCCGAAAAACCCAAACCCCCACCCAAAAGAAGAACCCCCCCCCACGCCTGCCCGCACCACCACCACCCCAAAAGACCCCCCCCCCCCCAGAAACCCCCCAAGACCCCAAAACCCCCCCGCCCCCCCCCCCCCTGCGCCCCCCCAAACCCCCCCCCCCCAAAAAAACCCCCCCCACATCCACCTCCCCCCCCCCACCCCCCACCCCCCCCCCCACCCCCCCTCCCCCCCCCCCCCCCAGACCCCCCCCCCCACCCCCCCCCCGCCCCCCCCCGCCCCACCCAACACCCACCCCACCACCCCCCCCCCCGCCCAAACAAACCCCCCCTCCCCCCCCGACTCCCCCCAACCCCAAACACCCCCCGAGAACCACCCCCCCCCCACAAAAAGAACCCCCACCCCCACCCTCCCCCACCCCCCCGAAACCCCCCCCCCAAACAACCCCCCCCGCACCCCCCCCCACCACGACCCCCCCCAACCCCCAAAAAACCCCACCCACAAAGAAACCGCATCCCAGACCCAACCCACAGACCACCCCCACCCACAACCCCCTCCCCCCCCCCGAGAACCACCCCCCTCTGGTAACCCACCCCCATCACTAAAAACAGAACCAACCCCCCCCTACGCCCCAGAACACCCCTCGCCCCCCCCCCCCCCCCCCTCCCAAGACCCCCCAAAGAACCCCACCCGACCACCCAAAGACAACACCCCCCACCCGAAGGACCTCCCCCCTCACCCCCCAACCCCCCAACCCCCAAAAACAACCCCGCCACCCCCCCCCCCCCCAAAGAACCCCCCCCACCCCCCAACCCCCCCCACCCCCCACCCCCCGCCCTCCCCCCCCACCAGAAAAGACCGCCTAACCGCCCCCCCATAAGAAAAGACAACCCCACTCCACCCCCCCCCCAACCCCCCACCCCCCCCCCCCCCCACACCCCCCCACTAACCCCCCCCCCCCCGCCCACCCCAAGACCCAACCCGACCACCTCCCCCCGCCGAGACCCCCAGACCCCCCCCCCCCCCCGCCCCCCCCCACACCCACAACCCCCGACCAGACCACGAGACCCAACCTCGAGAAGAACCCCCCCCCCCCCTGACCAAAGAAACCCCCCCCCCCCCCCCCCACCGCCCCACCCCCCCACCCCCCCCCACCACCCATCCCCACCGAGACCCCTCCCTGAGACCCACCCCCCCTCCCCACCAGAACCGACCCCCCCCAGCCCCCCCCCCCCCCTCGCCCCCGACCCGCCCCCCCACCTGAAGAAGAAACTCCCCCCCCCGAAAGACGAACCCCGCCCCCCCGCCCCCCCACCAGCACGCCCCCAGACCCAGAACCCCCCCCCCAGCCCCCCCCCCCCCCCGAAGACCCCCCCCCCCCCCCCCTCGCCCCTCCCACCCCACCACCCCCCCCCCCCAAAAAGACCCCGACCACGAACCCGCCCCCGCGCCCCCCCCCACCCCCGCCCCCCTCAGAACCCCCTCCACCCCCCGCCCCACTACCACCCCCCCAAACCCCCCCCCCACGCACCCCCCCCCGCCCCCTCCCCAAATAACCCCCCACCCCCCCACCTAGACCCCCCAACCCCCCCCCCCCCCCCCCACACCACCCCAACACCCCACCCGCCAACCCCCCACCACCCCCCCCTCCCTCCCACACACCTCCACCACCCCCACCCCCGAACCCCCCACCCCCCCCCCCCCGACCCACCCCCCAACGGACGAAACCCCCCCCCCCCCCCCCCGCACAACCCCCGGAGACCCCGCAACACCCCCCCTCCACCCCCCCCCCCCCCCCCCCCAAAGACCCCCCCGCCCCCCGAACCCCCCACATACCCAAACTCAAGCTCGGCCCTCCCAACCTCCCCACCCCCCCCCCCCCCACCCACCCCCCCCCCCCCCCGAAGACCCTCCTCCCCCACCCCCCCCCCCCCCCCACCCCCCCCCCCACACCCCCCCGCCCAGCCACTCCCCCCCCCCGCCCCGGCCCCACCCTCCACCCCACCGACCACCCCCAAACCCCCCCACCACCCCCCCACCACCCGAACCACCCCCCACAACTGACCCCCCCCCCCGCGCCGCAAAAGAAAAGCCGCCCCCCCCCACCACACAAAACCAACCCCCCCCCCCAACCCCCACCGCCCCCCCACACCAAATAACCCCCCCCCCGCACCCCCCGCCACCCTCCCCCCCCCGACCCCCCCCCCCCCCGCACCACCCCCCCGCCCCCCCCAACCCCCCCAAACCCCCTCCCCCCCCCACCAACCCCAAGAACCCCCCCCCCAAAACAATCCCGCCGAACCCCGAACCCCCAACCCCACCCCCACCGCCCCCCCCAACCCCCCCACCGACCAGAAGAGACCCCCTTCCCCCCACCCACTCCCCCCGTAAAACCAAAACCCAACCCCCCCCCCCCCCCCACCCCCTTAAGACCCCAGAACCCCACCCACCGCCCCCCCCAGAAAACCCCCCACCCAACCCCAGAACCAACCCCCCCCCACCCTCCCGCCACCTCCCCCTCCCCTCCCCCCCCCCCACCCCCCAAGGAAAACCCCCACCACCCCCCCCACAACCAAGACACCCCAACAAGAACCACCACCCCCCCCCACCCCCCCCCCCGCCCCCCCCCCCCCCCCCCCCACCCCCCCCCCTACCTCTCCCCTCCGCCACCCCGCACCCCCCCCCCCCCCCCGAACCCCCGACACCCCCGCCAAAACCCAAACCCAAGAACCCCACCCCCCCCCCCACCAACCCCCCCCAGCACCCCCCACCCCGCCCACCAGAACCCCCCCCACGCCCCACCCCAACCCCCTCCCGCCCCACCCCCCCCACCCCCACCCCCCCAGAGACTCCCCCACCCCCCCCAGAACCCCCCCAACCCCCCACCAGACCCACCCCCCTACCCCGCCCACCGACCCCCCACCAACCCCCTGATCCCCCAACCCTCACCAACACACCCTCCCCAGCCCACCCAACCCCCCCCCTCCCAACGGACCCGCACCCCCGCCGCCATCGCCGACCCCCTCCCCCCCCCCCAAGAAAAACCCACCCCCACCCCGCTCCCCCCCGACAACCTACCCCCCCCAACCCCCCCTCCCCCCCCCGCCCACCCAAACACCCCCCAACCAACCCTCTCCCCCCCCCCCCCGCCCCCCACCCCCGGAACCCCCCCCCCATCCCCCCCCCACCCCACCCACTCTCGCCCCCCCCCACCCCCCACCCCCCGCGCCCCATCCCCCACACCCCCCCCCCCCCCCCCCGCCCCACCCCCCCCCCCCCAACCCCCCCCCCCACAACCCACCCCCCCAACCCCCCCTCACACGCCCCCCCCCCCCCCCATCCCCCGAACAGACCCCCCCCCCCCCCCCACCTCCCCCCCACCAAAGAAAGACCCCCCCCCAACCCCCCCCCCCACACCCCTCCCCCCCCCCCCCCCCCCGAGAAAACCCCCCCCCACTCCCCCCCCCCACCCCCCAGCCCCACCCCCCACCCCCCCCCCCCCTACCCCGCCCCACACCCCCGCCCCCCCCCCCCCCACCGCCCTCCCGCCAAAAAAAAAAAAAAAAAAACCCCCACCCCCCCCCCCCCCCCCCCCCCCAACCCCCCCACCATACTCCCCCCCCCCTCCGCGCCCCTCCCCCCCCCCCCCCCCCACCCACCCCACCCCCCAACCACCCCAGAAGACCCCCTCACACCCCCCGCCCCCCACCCCCCAACCCCCAAAGAACCCCCCCCCCCCCCCACCCCCACGAACACCCCCCCATCCCCACCCCACCCCCCCATACGCACCTCCCCCCACCACCCCCCCCTCCCGCCCCCCCCCTCCCCCCCAAAAGACAAAACCCAGAAATACCCTACACACCCCCCCAAACCAACCCCCCCCGTCACCCCCACCCAACCCCCCCACCCACCCAACACCACCCCCCCCCCACCCCCCCGATAAAGACCCCCCCCCCCTCCCCCCCCCCCCCCCCCCCGACCCCCCCACCCCCCCACACCAACCCCCCCCCCCCCCCCAACCCCCCTCACCCCACCCACCCCCCCCCACCCCCGCCCCCCCCCCCGCCCCTCCCCCCGCCCCCCCCCCCCCCCCCCCCATCCACCCAGACCCCCCCCCGAACCCCCCCCACTCCCCCCACCCCACCCCCCAAACCCCCCCACCCCCCCCCCCCCCCCAGAAACCCCCCCCCACCCCCCCCCCCGCCCCCCCATAACCCCCCCAAAAACCCCCCACACCCCCCACCCCCTGCCCCCCCCCCACCCCCCCCAAAAACACCCCCCCGCCCCCCCCCCCTCCCCCCCCCCCCCCCCCCCCCCCACGCCCCCCCCCCCCCCCCCCACCAACACCCCCACCCCCCCCCCCCACCCCCCCCGCCCCCCCCGCCACCCCCCCCACCCCCGCCCCCCCCCCCCCCCCCCCCCCCCCCCCCCCCCCCCCAACCGCCAACCCCACACCCCCCCCCCACCCTCACCAACCCCCCACCCAAACACCCCCCTCCCCCCCCTACCCCCACCCCCCCCGCCCCCACCACCCCCCCCCCCCCCACCCAGAAAAAACCCCCACCCACCACCTCCGCCCCCCCCCCCCCCCCACACCCCCCCGAACCCCCCACGACCCCCCCACAGAAAAACCGGGGCCCCCCCACCCCCCCCCCCCCCCCCCTCCCTACCAAGAACCCACCCCCCCCGGGGACCCCCCCCCCCCCAAAAAGACACGCCCGAATAAAAGACCCCCAACCCCCCCCCCCCCCCCCCCAAGAACACCCCCCCCACAACCCCCCCCACCCCCCCCCTAACCCCCCCCCCCCACCGCCCCCCCCCCCACCACAGAAGAACCTAAAAGACCCGCCCCCCCCACCCCCCCCTCCCCCCCACCCCCACCCCCCCCCCCCCCCCCAGAACCTAACACCCTCCCCCCCCGCCCACCCCCCCCGCCCGCCCCCCCCACCCTCGACCCCCCCACCCCCTCCGAAGACCCCCCACCCCCCCCCCCCTCCCGCCACACCCCCCCCCTCCCCCCTCACCCCCGACCCCCCCCCCCCCCTCACCCCACCCACCCCCCCCCCCCCCCACCCCCCCCCCCCCCCCCCCCCGACCACCCCCCGACCACCCCTCCCCGAAGAAAACCCACACCCCCCCACCAGAAACCCCCCCCCCCCCCCCCCTCGCTCCCCTCCCAGCCCCCCAACCACCCGCCCCACCCCGGACCCCCCCCCCCCCCCCGAAACGCCCACCCATCACCCCCCCCCCCCCCCGCACACTCCCGACCCAAGAAAACCCCCCCCCCCCCCTCCCCCCCCCCCCACCCCCCACCCCCACCCCCCCTACCCCCCCACCACCCAGACCCCAGCGCCCCCCCCCCCACACCCCCTCCCCCCCCCCACCCCCCCCCACCCCCACCCCCCCCCCCCCCCCCCCACCCGGCCCCCCCCACCCCCCACCCCACAGACAACCAACCCCCCCCCCCCCCCACCCACCCCCTCCTCCCCCCCCCCCCACCCCCCACCTCCCCACCCCGTGCCCCCCCCCACCCCCCCCTCACCGACCCCCCCCCTCCCGCCCGCCCACCCACCCCCCCCCCCCCACCGTCCCCGCCCCCCCCCCCAGCACCCGACCAACCCCACCCCCCCCCCCACCACAACCCCCTCCCCCCGCTCCCCCACCCCCCCCCCCCCCCCCGCCCCCCCCCCACCCCCCCCCCCACCCCACCCCCCCCCCCCCAACCCCCCCCCCCCCCACCCCCCCCCCCCCACCCCAAACCCCCCCCCCCCCCACCAACCCCCCACCCCCCCCCTCCCCTCCCAACCCCCACCCCCCCTCCCCCCACCCACGACCCGAAAACCCTCCCCCCACGCCAAGAACCCCCCCCCCACCCACCCCCCCCGACCAACCCCGAAGAACCCCCAAACCCCGACACACACCTCCACCCCCCCACCCCCCCCGCCCCCACACCAACCCCCCTCCCCCCCCCCCCCCCCTAAGAACCCCCCAAGAAACCCCCCCCCTCCAGACCCCCCCCCCCCGCCCCCCTCCCCCACCCCCCCCCCCCCCCCCCCCCCCCCACAACCCGCCAGCCCCCCACGACCCCCCCCCCCGCCCCCCCACCCCCCCCACCCACCCCCCCTCCACACCACCCCCCCCCCCCCCAAAACCACACCCCCCCCCCATCCCCCCTCCGCCCCCCCAGCCAAAGACCCCCCCCCCCCCCCACCCCCCCCCCCCCCCCCGACAACCCCCCACCCCCCTCGACCCCACCCCCCAACCCCCCCCCCTCCACCCCCCCCCCCCCAAGACCCCCCCACCCCACCCCCGACCAACTAACCCTCCACCCACCCCCCCGCCCCCCACCCCGACCCACGCCCTCGCTCACCCCCGATGACCCTCACACCACGACCGCCCCCACCACCACCCCCCCACCGCCCCCCCCCGCCCCCAACCCCCCCCCCCCCCCACCCCCCCACCCCCGACCACCCCAAACCCCCTCCCCACCCCCCGCACCAGACCCCCAACACACCCCCCCACCCCCACACCCCCCCCCCCCCCCCCCCCCCACCCCTCCCACCCTCGACCACCCCCCAACCCAACCCCCCCCCCCTCCCTCCCCTCCCCCCCTCCACCCCACCCCAAACCCCACCCCCCCCCACCCCCCCCAACCGAACCCCCCCCCCCCCCCCTCCCCCCCAACCCCCCACGCCCCCCTTACCCACCCACCCCCACACCCAACCCCCACCCCCCCCCCCCGCCCACCCCCACCCCCCCCCCACGCCCCCCCCCGCCCCCCATCCACCACCGCCCCCCCCACCCCCCCCCCCCCCTCCCCCCCCCCCCCAAACCCACCCCCCCCCCAAAAACAGACCCACCCCCCCCCCCCATCCCCCAAGAAGAAGAACCCCACCAGCCCCCCCCCCCGCCCGCACCCCCCCCCCCCCCCCCCGCCCCCCATCCCACTCCTACACCACCCGCCCGCCCCCCCCCCCCCCCCCCCCCCCCCAGACCCCCCCCCCCCCCCAGACCGCCACCCAACCACCCCCCCTCCCCCCCCCCCCCCCCACACCACCCCCCCCCCCCCCCCCCCCCCCACCCAGAGGAAAAGACCCGCCCCCCACCCCCGACCAGAACCCCCCCCCACCCCTCCCCCCACCGCCTCCACCCCCCCCCCCCCCCCCCCCCAACCCCCCCCCCCCCACCAGAACCCCCCCCCCCCCACCCCCCCAAAATACCGCCCTGCCTCCACCCCACCCCCCCGCCCCCCCCCCCCCCCAGACCCACCGCCCCCCCCCCCCCCCCCCCCCCGAACCCAAGACCCCCCCCCCCCCCCCCCAAACCCCCACACCGCCCCCCCCCACACCCCCCCCCCCCCCCCCCACCCCAGCCACCCACCCCCACCCCCCCCTCCACCCCCTCGCCCCCAGAGCCCCCCCCCCCCCCCCCACCTCCCCCCAACCCCACAAACCCCCCCCACCCCCCCAACCCACCCCCGCCCCCCATCCCCGCGACCCCTCCCCCCCCCCCCCCCTCCCCCCCACCCCCCCCACCCCACCCCCCAAAAAAAAAACCACCACCACACCACCCCCCCAGACCACCCTCCCCCCCGCACAGACCCCCCACCCCCCCCCCACCCCCGCCCCCCCACCCACCCCCCCACCACCCCCCCCCAACCTACCCCACCCCCCCCCCCCCAACCCCACGCCCCCTAGCCCCCCGCCCCCCTCCCCCATACCCCCCCCCCCCCTACCCACCCCCCCCCCCCCCCCCACTCCCCCCACCCCCCGTCCCCCAAACCCTCCCCCCCCCCCCCCGCCACCAAAAAACCCCCCCCCACCCCCCCCACCCCCCCACCCCCCGCGACCCCCCCCCACGACGAAAAACCCCCGCCACCACCCCCCCCCACCAACACCCCCCCCCCCCCCCCCCACAACCCCCCCCCCCCCCCCCCCCCGAACCCCCTACCCCCACCTCCCCCAAAGAACCCCCCAAAACACCCCCACCTCGCCACCCCCCACCATCACCTCCTCCCCACCCCCCCTCCCCACCCCCCCCCCAAACACCCCCCCCCACCACCCCACCCACCCCCCCCCCCCCCCCCGACCCCTCCCGAAAAGACCCCCACCCCAACCCCCCATGTCAGACCCCCTACCGCGTCCCCCCCCCCCCCACAACCCGACCCCCCCCCCCCCCCCCCCCCGCCCACCCCCCCCCTCAGAACCCCCAAAGACCCCCCCCCCCCCCCCAAAAAAGGAAAAGACCGCCCCACCCCCCCCCCCCCCCCTCAAGTCATGGATTGTGGTGGCATGGTGTCCGCTGCTCGAGACCTAGTTTTCCCCATCACTCACTTTCAACAGCCCTTCAGACTCCCGAACATTCTGCCTGCTCTGAGGGAAGGTGAAGACAGGAACAGGGGGCGTCCCCAGAGGGAACGTCCTTCGCTCTTTCAATCAACGCAAGGGGTCTATCAGCAAAAAGTTTTTTATATCATTAATTCAGCATCCTTGAGACGTAATTCCTGTCCTCATCCTTTTTTGAACTGTTGCCGGTGCGCCGAATCTTCTTTTTTGATTTCCAGTTTCCCAAATTCAGATGTCTTGGGAACAGCTGAAAAAGTATTCGGTTTCCAGCTGGACAGTTATGCAAAGCCAATACATTATTTCCTGGTAAAATTAAATGCGTGCAAAACGTTTTCAATATACTAAAAATACTCTTAGCAGACAGAATGGTATAACATAGCATGTTAGTGGAGTTTTTAGGTATTGGATTTATTTATGGGCGCTTAGCTCTGAAGAGTTTTTTGTGCTTCAGTTAACTCCCCGCATACTATCACGAAATTAACCTGATCCTTTAATCCCTGAAGTAAAAGTGTGGCTACCTTTCATGGTGTCAAAACGTCGCGTACGCAAAATCTTATCTATTGGTGAATTGCGGAGCTTTATCTGAGGAACCAGAAACCAAGATCTTTTAAAAGGACACACTTTGACCTTCCATCCTCGTGGGTAACGTGGAGAGAAGTACGGCACTGGCAAGCCCCCAAAAAAGCAAAGATCCTGACCAGAGCGGACCACGATGTTCCCACTCAGAATCCACTGTCACCCCACGCCCTCCTGGATATTGCAACCTGTAGCGTTAAAACTATATGATAGGATGGCCAATGCCCTAAATCTATTCCCCCAATGCCTTTTATGGAGCTAGAGACAACTTTAATTATTCATATACCAGGTCTGCAATTGGTACTTCTTTGACTTTGCTTGGCTCTATGGAGAAGCTTTTAATCTATTTTTTGTTTTCAATTTTCACGGCTTGAGTCCTCCGAGGGTCACAGAGAATGACCTTTTTGGCCGTACGCGAAGAACCATTTTTTATTTACACCACAATTAATGGTAGCGGGCATTCGAACTTCGGGATGATGTCTAAACAACGGCTTCCTAAGTGAGGCATGCGCTTTTATAATTTGTCAATCCCATTCTTACCACGCACATAACGCACTTCCCTCCGAAACGACACAAGTAAACAGTTTTTTCCCCTAGTTAGTAATCCACGAGTATAAAAGCATAGCATGTAAGTGTATTCATCCTTTCCTTTCTTCATCAAGAGAACTCTATGAAACAGAAATGATAAACAGTTTGGAACTTTTTTTTTGTGAGTGATCTGGTTTTAGGTCACAGGTATTAGGAAAACTGATTAATTTGATTCCACAGATTTTTACGCCGGAGTCGGATGGGCTGGTCTGTACTTGGGGGTCAGGCGCTTAAGCGGCCAGCGCAAAAACGCATTTTAGCTACATGGGGCAGATAATAGTTGCTGTCTGAGCGTTCTAAACCGACGACCACAAAGAATTTTCAAAAAACCGTGTTCCACGATGCTAGGAAATGTTGAATAGCAGCAACCAATGATTATCTTGTCGATATTATATACACGATAACAGCATTATAATTACTAGTTGGTAGACCATAGAGATTGATTTTCAACATGTAGCGTTATAGTTGCTTTCATTTTTATTTCTATTATTCCCCTCCCCCCTTTCTAATAGATTAATTTTAGTAAAATTAGGCATTAATACAGAGATAAATTACTAGTCCATGCATTCTTCATATAGCTCCAAAAGTTAGGTGCAGGTTTTAACACATGAACATCGACTGTCTGGTTGCTTAAGGATCGGGAGCTTCAACGATCTTTGAGTAGTCCATGTGCAGACCTGCCTGTTTTTTTCACTTTCTCACTGTCTGATAGACACATTCACGGATGTCATGGCGCTTTAGAAATCCCACAATTCCATGTCAGGGTTGGGTGGATTTCAAAACTGCTAAAATAATTCAGCACATAACGGAGACCTCGCAGTTAATTGAGCTGGGCCAGCTGGAGCACCTGGCCGACAGATTTTCCTAGAAAATGCGTTATAGAGTAGATATATATATGGAGGAATTTTCCACACACCATGGTGCCTCCTTCTGCAAATAGAAGCACTGACCAACTGGGACTGATGTTTGATACGATTTCAAGCTGTCGCTTCGTAGTTTTTTGTGGTCTTAATACTGTCTAATCCCCCATTATTTACAACATGATTAAACCGGAAAAAATCTGAATCGGAAAATCAAAGAGGGAATATTTACGTCCAGAATATATCACAAGAAGACAGCAGCAGCAGCAGCAGCAGCAGCAGCACAGCAAGCACAGCAAGCAGCAGCAGCACAGCAGCAGCAGACACGCGCATCAGCAGCAGCAACACAACAACACCCCACACAAAAAAACACACCCACCAACGCAACCCTCTCGCCCCCCCACACCAACCCACACCCACCCACCCACTCACAAACCCCACACGCGCACACACAACACGCAACACACACACACACAACACACACACACACCACACACACACACACACACACACACACACACACACCAACGACAACACACAAACACACACACACACAACACACCACACACGACACACACACAACACCCAACACACACACACACCCCCTCCCTTGGATTCTGTTTAATTCACGCTTTCGTTGCTTTAGTTTGGTCCGTATGTAGAGAATGCCAAGGTGGTCTCGAAAGCGATCTCATCTCCACCGCCTGTACTCTTCACCTCACCCCCCCTTTTCCCCCCCAAAAAAAAAATCTGCAGTCAGGGCCCATGATTCACAGGCATACAGAAATATGGATATGACAAGGAGCGCATTAGTCCCTGATCTTTGAGATAAGTGAGATATTTTTATCTCTCCAGATGTGTTTTAGTAGTTTGACAGTGCTGTTGATTGTTCTGTGCAGTCCTGCATACTACTTCTTGGCTGGGTCCCTGTCTGAATACAATGGATCCCAGTTACTTGAAGCTTTTGAAACTGTTTCCAGCTTCTGGTCATTAACCCTGATATCAGTGCAAATGCCGTTGGTGTTATTAGTCATCAGTTTGGTCTTCTCTGCACTGATTTTCCATGCCGTTTGTTTTTGGAGGCCTTATTCAGTGTTTCATGTTAAGGCTGGCCAAGCTCTTTTTTCTTGATCCTGCCTATTCCCATCAATGTCATCTGCGAAGCGGAGGTTATTGGTGATCGTTTCTGCCACCAACTGCTACTGAATGTAAAACCACAGCAAAAAAAATATCAATTACTCTGATTAAATCAAGAAAACATTAAGAAATAATATCAACAATCGATCTACGCTTTAGACACCCTACAGACAATACAAACAGAAATTTGAGAATGTAAAAAACACAGTATCATCTCATCAATTTTGCTTTGTTAGTCTAAACAGACACTCCTACTTGTTTTTTTTGTGCCGACAAACACCAATGATATGTGTAATTGAATCATCAGCCCTAACTGTAAACACAGTCTTTTTTTATTGGAAAACCACCAATACTTGTGTCCTGACGATAAAAGAAATGAGTTTTTTCCTTTGAATTTGCCTAATATAGTAGGTTAAAATCAAAATGATTTCATTCTTAAGATTACATCAGGACAGAACTTAACCTTAAATGCCCTTTATCGAGGAGATTTTCCAAAAAGCCAACCCAACAAACACATAATGGTCCACACAGTGATAGGAAGAAGAAGTTCATATCGTGCTTGTTTTTCGATAACGCCTATTTTTTCAGTCATTCAGTTCCCTGGTCACAGTTCCTCAATCACCAAACACTGACTATTATTTAAGAGATTTCAGAAAACAGATGAATTTTTAAAACGAACAGATAAAATATAACTCCATCGTCTGGTTTTATGTTTTAAGGTATCGGTCAAGTCAGTCAGTGCAGTCAGTCAGTCAGTCAGTAGTCAGAGTCCATCAGTCCAAGTCGAATCAGGTAGTCAGTCGTTAGTTGCTTAAACCAAACAACCAACCAACCAACTAACCACCAGCCAACCACCAACCAACCAACCAACCAACCAACACAACCCAACCAAACCAACCAACCAACCCAACCAACCCAACAAACCAACCACCCAACAATTCACAAGCCAATCACAACCAAACCAATCAAACCAACTAACCAGCTTGCTTAGCCAGCCAAGATCCCCCACCGCATTCCACCCTCGCCAACCAACTAACTAACCCAACTAACACAGTTAGACAACAAAACAACCTCATATTTTTGAGTGACCTCTTGATTATAATTTTTATTTTTTTGCTTTATTTATTCCATTCCACAGATTTACCAAAAATTGGCAAACATGACGGTTTGCAATGATAAAACTTTGAAAAAAAGGAAACCTCCCCCTCACTTAATAATACATCACAAAACAAATCTCACAAGAACCAAACACGATGAAAGGACATCGAAGCAATAAATGGAAATCTAATATAAAAATACAATCAGACAACATGACGTCAACAAATTCAAGACAAACACCAACAGTATAGTAATGAACCCCTTAATTTTCTCAAGGGTAATCTTCTAGGGCCTAAAAGGGTTTCCATAGCTTAGCTTGTGCTTATTAACAACCCCTTACACCCTCACATTGCGAATGTGCTCACAGAACATCCTGCGCACTACGTTACATCCTGTTCCGCTTTATGTAAGAGTAGGCCATTGTGTGCCGTGGGAACGGATGAAACAAAATTTACAAACCCATAACATACACAGGACTGATCGTAAAAAGAGGAAAGCCCCACATTTAGTGCTTATTTTCCATTATCCTCGGATATAAAGAATAACCCCCCCCCCCCCCCCCAACAAGTCCTTTGAAATGAGACAATAAAAACTGTAAGTCTATATATGCATTCCCGCATTTAGCGACGATAAAAAGCAACTGATATCAGGTTAAATGACCCAGAAAGCTGAAACAGTTTCACAGCTTCAAGTACCTGAGCCATTGTATCAGACCAGGGATCCAAGCGCAGAAGTAGTATGCAGGACTGCACAGACCAATAACAAGCAACTGTCAAAACTAAACACCATCTGGAGAGATAAAAATAATCTCACTTATCTCCAGGTCAGACTAAAGCGCTCCCGTGTCATATCCATTTTCTTCTGTATTGCCTGTGAATCAGGACCCTGATGCAGATTGAGAGGAAGAGTACAGGCAGTGAGATGAGATGCTTCGGAGACTCACCTTGGCATCTCCTACAAGACCACATAAGCACGAAAGCGTGCATAACAGAAATCCAAGCAAACCCATTGGGGACCCCTATGAAAAATTTTTCCTAAACAGAACGTGAAAAAAAGTAAACTTAAAATGTATGGGCATGTCAAACAAAGAAATCCAAAGGACCTTGCCAAAGACCATTTTTACAAGGGCACTTGGCAGGAGGAAAGAAGAAGAGGGCAGACAAAGGAAGGAGCTGGGAGGATAACATCAGCGAAATGGAACCAGGCCTAGAACTTCAACAAAACCCTGAGAAAGGCAGAACAGAGAGAGGAAGGAGGGGAACCAGGTTGTGAATCATTTGAGGGTTGCCCCCACGTCGCAGACTAACGGGACAGATAAGATAGATAGATAGATAGATAAAGAACCTGCAAGCAACAAGAACAGCTGGTCCCTGGTAATATTCCCAGAGAGAAAAGTCACATCTGACTAGAAACAAAATAACTAGCAGACATGAAAATCAAACAAAATAATTGATGGCGCCTGCTTCTGGTGGCGAAACGCTTTTTTTTTTCCCTGGAGAGCAGCTCGAACTTCACAACCGCATAGAACTCTGGCCGTGACTGAAAGTGGTGTAACAATTACGATACATTACAATACAGTTACAACCGCATTATAAATACAATACAGTTAACAATACAATACGGGACAAACAGGACGGGTTAGGCCTAAGTGGTTAGAACAAATGCACTCCGCAAGTCCTGACGACCTTGTTCGATTCCCGTTCACGGGGATTATTTTCCCTCCTGGATGTTAACATGAAGTGCAGACTTTTTCACTCTCAGGCCCAAGGTCCTTCGGTGAGACTATAAATCGAGGAGCCCCCCGTGGTGCGACACGCACGCAGCAAACCTCTTGCGCACCACGTTAAATCCTGTTCCACTTTACGTAGAGTAGCCAACATGTGCCGGATGGAAACAGATGAAAGTATTGACAAACCGCATAACCACACGGGGACTGCTGTAAAACACTCCCACATAAAGTGCATATTCCATTATCCACGATATAAAAAAAATAAAATAAAAAATAATAAATAAAAATAATTAATTATTCCCATTATCCTCAATTATAAAAGAATAAACCAAGAAATACTGAAACCTTTCGTTTGTCAGACCCCTCCCCCCCCCCCCCACCCACCACGTGAAGAACCCCGCAACCCCCCGCGAACCCCCCACCCAACCCCCCCCCAAACCCCTCCCACCCCCCCACCTCCCCTCCCCCCCCCCGCCCCCCCCCCCCTCCCCCCCTCCCAACCCCCCCCCAGCCCCCACCCCGAACCCCCCCCCCCCCCCAACCCCCCCTCCCCCCTCCCCCCCCCCCACCCCACCCCCCCCACCCAGAACAGACACCCCCACCCCCCCCCTCCCCCCCACACACCTACGACCCCCCAAGAAACCCCCCCCCCCCACACCCCCCCCCACACCCCCAGACCCCCTCCCCCCCCCCCACCCCCCCCCCACCCCCCCCACCTCCCCCCCGTAGACCCCCCCCCCCCCCCACCCCCAAAGAAACCCAACCAGACCCCCCCCGCAACCCCGCCCCCCCTCCCCCCCCCTCCACCAAACCCCCCCCCCCCCCAAACCACCCCCCCGCTCACCAGACGCCCCCCCCAAAAAACCCCCGCCCCCCCCCACCCCCCCCCCAGAAACCCAAACCCCCCCCCCACCCTCGCCCACCACCCCCCCCCCCCCCCCGATCCCCAACCCCAATCCTCCCCCCTCGACAACCCCACCCCAACCCAGCCCCCCCCCCGCACCAAAAACACCCACCCCAAAACCCCAACCCCCCCCCCGAAACGCAACCAACCCACACACCCCCCCACCCCCAGCCCCATCCCCCCAAAGACCAAACCCACCCAAGAAGATGACCCCCTAAACCCCCCCACCATGCCCCCCCACCCCATACCCCCCCCCAACAGACCCACCCAAACCTCCCCCCACCCATACCGCCCCACGCCACGCACCAGACCACACACCCGAACCCCCCCCCCCCCCCCCCCCCAACACCCACCCCCCCCCCACCACCCCCCCCCACAAGAACAAAACCCCCCCTCCCCACTTCCCCCGCCCCCACCCCCCACCCCCCCCTCCCACCCACAACACACCCCCCCCCCCCCAACCCCATAGCTCCCCCCCCCCCCCCCCCCCCAGACCCCCCCCCACCCCCCCCCACCCCACCCACCCCAGACCCCCCCGCCCCCCCTCAAGAGAACACCCGAGTAGAGAACCCCCCCCCCAAACCCCCACCCCCCCCCCCAACCCGAAACCCCCCCCCCCACCCACCCCGCCCCCCCCCCCTCCCCCCCCCCCCTCCCCCCTACCCCCCCCCCCAGACAAACCCCACCCCCCCCACGACCGCCCCCCCCCTACACGCCAGACCACCCCCCCGGCCAACAGACCCCCCCCCCCCCACCCCCCCACCACTCGCAACCCCCCCACCCCCAAACCACCCCCCCCCCGAACCCCAAAAGAACCCGCAACCCCCCCCACCCCCCCCCCCCCCCACCACGCCCCCCCCCCGGACCCCAACAGGAACCCCCGCCACCCACCCCCCCCAAGAAAAACCCCAACCCACACTCCCCCCCCACCCAACTCCCCCCACCCCTCCAAGAAACCAACCCACCCCCACCCCCCCGCCCCCCGCCCCCCCCCCCCCCACCCCCCCCAACCACCCCCTCACACCCCACCCCCCCCACCCCCCCCCCACCCCCCCACTCAACAGACAGAAACCCCCCCCACCCCCCCCCCCCCCCCGCACAAAGAACCCACCCCCCCCCCCAACCCCCCCCCCGCCCACCAACCCCCCCCCCCCCCGAAAAACCCAAACCCCCACCCAAAAGAAGAACCCCCCCCCACGCCTGCCCGCACCACCACCACCCCAAAAGACCCCCCCCCCCCCAGAAACCCCCCAAGACCCCAAAACCCCCCCGCCCCCCCCCCCCCTGCGCCCCCCCAAACCCCCCCCCCCCAAAAAAACCCCCCCCACATCCACCTCCCCCCCCCCACCCCCCACCCCCCCCCCCACCCCCCCTCCCCCCCCCCCCCCCAGACCCCCCCCCCCACCCCCCCCCCGCCCCCCCCCGCCCCACCCAACACCCACCCCACCACCCCCCCCCCCGCCCAAACAAACCCCCCCTCCCCCCCCGACTCCCCCCAACCCCAAACACCCCCCGAGAACCACCCCCCCCCCACAAAAAGAACCCCCACCCCCACCCTCCCCCACCCCCCCGAAACCCCCCCCCCAAACAACCCCCCCCGCACCCCCCCCCACCACGACCCCCCCCAACCCCCAAAAAACCCCACCCACAAAGAAACCGCATCCCAGACCCAACCCACAGACCACCCCCACCCACAACCCCCTCCCCCCCCCCGAGAACCACCCCCCTCTGGTAACCCACCCCCATCACTAAAAACAGAACCAACCCCCCCCTACGCCCCAGAACACCCCTCGCCCCCCCCCCCCCCCCCCTCCCAAGACCCCCCAAAGAACCCCACCCGACCACCCAAAGACAACACCCCCCACCCGAAGGACCTCCCCCCTCACCCCCCAACCCCCCAACCCCCAAAAACAACCCCGCCACCCCCCCCCCCCCCAAAGAACCCCCCCCACCCCCCAACCCCCCCCACCCCCCACCCCCCGCCCTCCCCCCCCACCAGAAAAGACCGCCTAACCGCCCCCCCATAAGAAAAGACAACCCCACTCCACCCCCCCCCCAACCCCCCACCCCCCCCCCCCCCCACACCCCCCCACTAACCCCCCCCCCCCCGCCCACCCCAAGACCCAACCCGACCACCTCCCCCCGCCGAGACCCCCAGACCCCCCCCCCCCCCCGCCCCCCCCCACACCCACAACCCCCGACCAGACCACGAGACCCAACCTCGAGAAGAACCCCCCCCCCCCCTGACCAAAGAAACCCCCCCCCCCCCCCCCCACCGCCCCACCCCCCCACCCCCCCCCACCACCCATCCCCACCGAGACCCCTCCCTGAGACCCACCCCCCCTCCCCACCAGAACCGACCCCCCCCAGCCCCCCCCCCCCCCTCGCCCCCGACCCGCCCCCCCACCTGAAGAAGAAACTCCCCCCCCCGAAAGACGAACCCCGCCCCCCCGCCCCCCCACCAGCACGCCCCCAGACCCAGAACCCCCCCCCCAGCCCCCCCCCCCCCCCGAAGACCCCCCCCCCCCCCCCCTCGCCCCTCCCACCCCACCACCCCCCCCCCCCAAAAAGACCCCGACCACGAACCCGCCCCCGCGCCCCCCCCCACCCCCGCCCCCCTCAGAACCCCCTCCACCCCCCGCCCCACTACCACCCCCCCAAACCCCCCCCCCACGCACCCCCCCCCGCCCCCTCCCCAAATAACCCCCCACCCCCCCACCTAGACCCCCCAACCCCCCCCCCCCCCCCCCACACCACCCCAACACCCCACCCGCCAACCCCCCACCACCCCCCCCTCCCTCCCACACACCTCCACCACCCCCACCCCCGAACCCCCCACCCCCCCCCCCCCGACCCACCCCCCAACGGACGAAACCCCCCCCCCCCCCCCCCGCACAACCCCCGGAGACCCCGCAACACCCCCCCTCCACCCCCCCCCCCCCCCCCCCCAAAGACCCCCCCGCCCCCCGAACCCCCCACATACCCAAACTCAAGCTCGGCCCTCCCAACCTCCCCACCCCCCCCCCCCCCACCCACCCCCCCCCCCCCCCGAAGACCCTCCTCCCCCACCCCCCCCCCCCCCCCACCCCCCCCCCCACACCCCCCCGCCCAGCCACTCCCCCCCCCCGCCCCGGCCCCACCCTCCACCCCACCGACCACCCCCAAACCCCCCCACCACCCCCCCACCACCCGAACCACCCCCCACAACTGACCCCCCCCCCCGCGCCGCAAAAGAAAAGCCGCCCCCCCCCACCACACAAAACCAACCCCCCCCCCCAACCCCCACCGCCCCCCCACACCAAATAACCCCCCCCCCGCACCCCCCGCCACCCTCCCCCCCCCGACCCCCCCCCCCCCCGCACCACCCCCCCGCCCCCCCCAACCCCCCCAAACCCCCTCCCCCCCCCACCAACCCCAAGAACCCCCCCCCCAAAACAATCCCGCCGAACCCCGAACCCCCAACCCCACCCCCACCGCCCCCCCCAACCCCCCCACCGACCAGAAGAGACCCCCTTCCCCCCACCCACTCCCCCCGTAAAACCAAAACCCAACCCCCCCCCCCCCCCCACCCCCTTAAGACCCCAGAACCCCACCCACCGCCCCCCCCAGAAAACCCCCCACCCAACCCCAGAACCAACCCCCCCCCACCCTCCCGCCACCTCCCCCTCCCCTCCCCCCCCCCCACCCCCCAAGGAAAACCCCCACCACCCCCCCCACAACCAAGACACCCCAACAAGAACCACCACCCCCCCCCACCCCCCCCCCCGCCCCCCCCCCCCCCCCCCCCACCCCCCCCCCTACCTCTCCCCTCCGCCACCCCGCACCCCCCCCCCCCCCCCGAACCCCCGACACCCCCGCCAAAACCCAAACCCAAGAACCCCACCCCCCCCCCCACCAACCCCCCCCAGCACCCCCCACCCCGCCCACCAGAACCCCCCCCACGCCCCACCCCAACCCCCTCCCGCCCCACCCCCCCCACCCCCACCCCCCCAGAGACTCCCCCACCCCCCCCAGAACCCCCCCAACCCCCCACCAGACCCACCCCCCTACCCCGCCCACCGACCCCCCACCAACCCCCTGATCCCCCAACCCTCACCAACACACCCTCCCCAGCCCACCCAACCCCCCCCCTCCCAACGGACCCGCACCCCCGCCGCCATCGCCGACCCCCTCCCCCCCCCCCAAGAAAAACCCACCCCCACCCCGCTCCCCCCCGACAACCTACCCCCCCCAACCCCCCCTCCCCCCCCCGCCCACCCAAACACCCCCCAACCAACCCTCTCCCCCCCCCCCCCGCCCCCCACCCCCGGAACCCCCCCCCCATCCCCCCCCCACCCCACCCACTCTCGCCCCCCCCCACCCCCCACCCCCCGCGCCCCATCCCCCACACCCCCCCCCCCCCCCCCCGCCCCACCCCCCCCCCCCCAACCCCCCCCCCCACAACCCACCCCCCCAACCCCCCCTCACACGCCCCCCCCCCCCCCCATCCCCCGAACAGACCCCCCCCCCCCCCCCACCTCCCCCCCACCAAAGAAAGACCCCCCCCCAACCCCCCCCCCCACACCCCTCCCCCCCCCCCCCCCCCCGAGAAAACCCCCCCCCACTCCCCCCCCCCACCCCCCAGCCCCACCCCCCACCCCCCCCCCCCCTACCCCGCCCCACACCCCCGCCCCCCCCCCCCCCACCGCCCTCCCGCCAAAAAAAAAAAAAAAAAAACCCCCACCCCCCCCCCCCCCCCCCCCCCCAACCCCCCCACCATACTCCCCCCCCCCTCCGCGCCCCTCCCCCCCCCCCCCCCCCACCCACCCCACCCCCCAACCACCCCAGAAGACCCCCTCACACCCCCCGCCCCCCACCCCCCAACCCCCAAAGAACCCCCCCCCCCCCCCACCCCCACGAACACCCCCCCATCCCCACCCCACCCCCCCATACGCACCTCCCCCCACCACCCCCCCCTCCCGCCCCCCCCCTCCCCCCCAAAAGACAAAACCCAGAAATACCCTACACACCCCCCCAAACCAACCCCCCCCGTCACCCCCACCCAACCCCCCCACCCACCCAACACCACCCCCCCCCCACCCCCCCGATAAAGACCCCCCCCCCCTCCCCCCCCCCCCCCCCCCCGACCCCCCCACCCCCCCACACCAACCCCCCCCCCCCCCCCAACCCCCCTCACCCCACCCACCCCCCCCCACCCCCGCCCCCCCCCCCGCCCCTCCCCCCGCCCCCCCCCCCCCCCCCCCCATCCACCCAGACCCCCCCCCGAACCCCCCCCACTCCCCCCACCCCACCCCCCAAACCCCCCCACCCCCCCCCCCCCCCCAGAAACCCCCCCCCACCCCCCCCCCCGCCCCCCCATAACCCCCCCAAAAACCCCCCACACCCCCCACCCCCTGCCCCCCCCCCACCCCCCCCAAAAACACCCCCCCGCCCCCCCCCCCTCCCCCCCCCCCCCCCCCCCCCCCACGCCCCCCCCCCCCCCCCCCACCAACACCCCCACCCCCCCCCCCCACCCCCCCCGCCCCCCCCGCCACCCCCCCCACCCCCGCCCCCCCCCCCCCCCCCCCCCCCCCCCCCCCCCCCCCAACCGCCAACCCCACACCCCCCCCCCACCCTCACCAACCCCCCACCCAAACACCCCCCTCCCCCCCCTACCCCCACCCCCCCCGCCCCCACCACCCCCCCCCCCCCCACCCAGAAAAAACCCCCACCCACCACCTCCGCCCCCCCCCCCCCCCCACACCCCCCCGAACCCCCCACGACCCCCCCACAGAAAAACCGGGGCCCCCCCACCCCCCCCCCCCCCCCCCTCCCTACCAAGAACCCACCCCCCCCGGGGACCCCCCCCCCCCCAAAAAGACACGCCCGAATAAAAGACCCCCAACCCCCCCCCCCCCCCCCCCAAGAACACCCCCCCCACAACCCCCCCCACCCCCCCCCTAACCCCCCCCCCCCACCGCCCCCCCCCCCACCACAGAAGAACCTAAAAGACCCGCCCCCCCCACCCCCCCCTCCCCCCCACCCCCACCCCCCCCCCCCCCCCCAGAACCTAACACCCTCCCCCCCCGCCCACCCCCCCCGCCCGCCCCCCCCACCCTCGACCCCCCCACCCCCTCCGAAGACCCCCCACCCCCCCCCCCCTCCCGCCACACCCCCCCCCTCCCCCCTCACCCCCGACCCCCCCCCCCCCCTCACCCCACCCACCCCCCCCCCCCCCCACCCCCCCCCCCCCCCCCCCCCGACCACCCCCCGACCACCCCTCCCCGAAGAAAACCCACACCCCCCCACCAGAAACCCCCCCCCCCCCCCCCCTCGCTCCCCTCCCAGCCCCCCAACCACCCGCCCCACCCCGGACCCCCCCCCCCCCCCCGAAACGCCCACCCATCACCCCCCCCCCCCCCCGCACACTCCCGACCCAAGAAAACCCCCCCCCCCCCCTCCCCCCCCCCCCACCCCCCACCCCCACCCCCCCTACCCCCCCACCACCCAGACCCCAGCGCCCCCCCCCCCACACCCCCTCCCCCCCCCCACCCCCCCCCACCCCCACCCCCCCCCCCCCCCCCCCACCCGGCCCCCCCCACCCCCCACCCCACAGACAACCAACCCCCCCCCCCCCCCACCCACCCCCTCCTCCCCCCCCCCCCACCCCCCACCTCCCCACCCCGTGCCCCCCCCCACCCCCCCCTCACCGACCCCCCCCCTCCCGCCCGCCCACCCACCCCCCCCCCCCCACCGTCCCCGCCCCCCCCCCCAGCACCCGACCAACCCCACCCCCCCCCCCACCACAACCCCCTCCCCCCGCTCCCCCACCCCCCCCCCCCCCCCCGCCCCCCCCCCACCCCCCCCCCCACCCCACCCCCCCCCCCCCAACCCCCCCCCCCCCCACCCCCCCCCCCCCACCCCAAACCCCCCCCCCCCCCACCAACCCCCCACCCCCCCCCTCCCCTCCCAACCCCCACCCCCCCTCCCCCCACCCACGACCCGAAAACCCTCCCCCCACGCCAAGAACCCCCCCCCCACCCACCCCCCCCGACCAACCCCGAAGAACCCCCAAACCCCGACACACACCTCCACCCCCCCACCCCCCCCGCCCCCACACCAACCCCCCTCCCCCCCCCCCCCCCCTAAGAACCCCCCAAGAAACCCCCCCCCTCCAGACCCCCCCCCCCCGCCCCCCTCCCCCACCCCCCCCCCCCCCCCCCCCCCCCCACAACCCGCCAGCCCCCCACGACCCCCCCCCCCGCCCCCCCACCCCCCCCACCCACCCCCCCTCCACACCACCCCCCCCCCCCCCAAAACCACACCCCCCCCCCATCCCCCCTCCGCCCCCCCAGCCAAAGACCCCCCCCCCCCCCCACCCCCCCCCCCCCCCCCGACAACCCCCCACCCCCCTCGACCCCACCCCCCAACCCCCCCCCCTCCACCCCCCCCCCCCCAAGACCCCCCCACCCCACCCCCGACCAACTAACCCTCCACCCACCCCCCCGCCCCCCACCCCGACCCACGCCCTCGCTCACCCCCGATGACCCTCACACCACGACCGCCCCCACCACCACCCCCCCACCGCCCCCCCCCGCCCCCAACCCCCCCCCCCCCCCACCCCCCCACCCCCGACCACCCCAAACCCCCTCCCCACCCCCCGCACCAGACCCCCAACACACCCCCCCACCCCCACACCCCCCCCCCCCCCCCCCCCCCACCCCTCCCACCCTCGACCACCCCCCAACCCAACCCCCCCCCCCTCCCTCCCCTCCCCCCCTCCACCCCACCCCAAACCCCACCCCCCCCCACCCCCCCCAACCGAACCCCCCCCCCCCCCCCTCCCCCCCAACCCCCCACGCCCCCCTTACCCACCCACCCCCACACCCAACCCCCACCCCCCCCCCCCGCCCACCCCCACCCCCCCCCCACGCCCCCCCCCGCCCCCCATCCACCACCGCCCCCCCCACCCCCCCCCCCCCCTCCCCCCCCCCCCCAAACCCACCCCCCCCCCAAAAACAGACCCACCCCCCCCCCCCATCCCCCAAGAAGAAGAACCCCACCAGCCCCCCCCCCCGCCCGCACCCCCCCCCCCCCCCCCCGCCCCCCATCCCACTCCTACACCACCCGCCCGCCCCCCCCCCCCCCCCCCCCCCCCCAGACCCCCCCCCCCCCCCAGACCGCCACCCAACCACCCCCCCTCCCCCCCCCCCCCCCCACACCACCCCCCCCCCCCCCCCCCCCCCCACCCAGAGGAAAAGACCCGCCCCCCACCCCCGACCAGAACCCCCCCCCACCCCTCCCCCCACCGCCTCCACCCCCCCCCCCCCCCCCCCCCAACCCCCCCCCCCCCACCAGAACCCCCCCCCCCCCACCCCCCCAAAATACCGCCCTGCCTCCACCCCACCCCCCCGCCCCCCCCCCCCCCCAGACCCACCGCCCCCCCCCCCCCCCCCCCCCCGAACCCAAGACCCCCCCCCCCCCCCCCCAAACCCCCACACCGCCCCCCCCCACACCCCCCCCCCCCCCCCCCACCCCAGCCACCCACCCCCACCCCCCCCTCCACCCCCTCGCCCCCAGAGCCCCCCCCCCCCCCCCCACCTCCCCCCAACCCCACAAACCCCCCCCACCCCCCCAACCCACCCCCGCCCCCCATCCCCGCGACCCCTCCCCCCCCCCCCCCCTCCCCCCCACCCCCCCCACCCCACCCCCCAAAAAAAAAACCACCACCACACCACCCCCCCAGACCACCCTCCCCCCCGCACAGACCCCCCACCCCCCCCCCACCCCCGCCCCCCCACCCACCCCCCCACCACCCCCCCCCAACCTACCCCACCCCCCCCCCCCCAACCCCACGCCCCCTAGCCCCCCGCCCCCCTCCCCCATACCCCCCCCCCCCCTACCCACCCCCCCCCCCCCCCCCACTCCCCCCACCCCCCGTCCCCCAAACCCTCCCCCCCCCCCCCCGCCACCAAAAAACCCCCCCCCACCCCCCCCACCCCCCCACCCCCCGCGACCCCCCCCCACGACGAAAAACCCCCGCCACCACCCCCCCCCACCAACACCCCCCCCCCCCCCCCCCACAACCCCCCCCCCCCCCCCCCCCCGAACCCCCTACCCCCACCTCCCCCAAAGAACCCCCCAAAACACCCCCACCTCGCCACCCCCCACCATCACCTCCTCCCCACCCCCCCTCCCCACCCCCCCCCCAAACACCCCCCCCCACCACCCCACCCACCCCCCCCCCCCCCCCCGACCCCTCCCGAAAAGACCCCCACCCCAACCCCCCATGTCAGACCCCCTACCGCGTCCCCCCCCCCCCCACAACCCGACCCCCCCCCCCCCCCCCCCCCGCCCACCCCCCCCCTCAGAACCCCCAAAGACCCCCCCCCCCCCCCCAAAAAAGGAAAAGACCGCCCCACCCCCCCCCCCCCCCCTCAAGTCATGGATTGTGGTGGCATGGTGTCCGCTGCTCGAGACCTAGTTTTCCCCATCACTCACTTTCAACAGCCCTTCAGACTCCCGAACATTCTGCCTGCTCTGAGGGAAGGTGAAGACAGGAACAGGGGGCGTCCCCAGAGGGAACGTCCTTCGCTCTTTCAATCAACGCAAGGGGTCTATCAGCAAAAAGTTTTTTATATCATTAATTCAGCATCCTTGAGACGTAATTCCTGTCCTCATCCTTTTTTGAACTGTTGCCGGTGCGCCGAATCTTCTTTTTTGATTTCCAGTTTCCCAAATTCAGATGTCTTGGGAACAGCTGAAAAAGTATTCGGTTTCCAGCTGGACAGTTATGCAAAGCCAATACATTATTTCCTGGTAAAATTAAATGCGTGCAAAACGTTTTCAATATACTAAAAATACTCTTAGCAGACAGAATGGTATAACATAGCATGTTAGTGGAGTTTTTAGGTATTGGATTTATTTATGGGCGCTTAGCTCTGAAGAGTTTTTTGTGCTTCAGTTAACTCCCCGCATACTATCACGAAATTAACCTGATCCTTTAATCCCTGAAGTAAAAGTGTGGCTACCTTTCATGGTGTCAAAACGTCGCGTACGCAAAATCTTATCTATTGGTGAATTGCGGAGCTTTATCTGAGGAACCAGAAACCAAGATCTTTTAAAAGGACACACTTTGACCTTCCATCCTCGTGGGTAACGTGGAGAGAAGTACGGCACTGGCAAGCCCCCAAAAAAGCAAAGATCCTGACCAGAGCGGACCACGATGTTCCCACTCAGAATCCACTGTCACCCCACGCCCTCCTGGATATTGCAACCTGTAGCGTTAAAACTATATGATAGGATGGCCAATGCCCTAAATCTATTCCCCCAATGCCTTTTATGGAGCTAGAGACAACTTTAATTATTCATATACCAGGTCTGCAATTGGTACTTCTTTGACTTTGCTTGGCTCTATGGAGAAGCTTTTAATCTATTTTTTGTTTTCAATTTTCACGGCTTGAGTCCTCCGAGGGTCACAGAGAATGACCTTTTTGGCCGTACGCGAAGAACCATTTTTTATTTACACCACAATTAATGGTAGCGGGCATTCGAACTTCGGGATGATGTCTAAACAACGGCTTCCTAAGTGAGGCATGCGCTTTTATAATTTGTCAATCCCATTCTTACCACGCACATAACGCACTTCCCTCCGAAACGACACAAGTAAACAGTTTTTTCCCCTAGTTAGTAATCCACGAGTATAAAAGCATAGCATGTAAGTGTATTCATCCTTTCCTTTCTTCATCAAGAGAACTCTATGAAACAGAAATGATAAACAGTTTGGAACTTTTTTTTTGTGAGTGATCTGGTTTTAGGTCACAGGTATTAGGAAAACTGATTAATTTGATTCCACAGATTTTTACGCCGGAGTCGGATGGGCTGGTCTGTACTTGGGGGTCAGGCGCTTAAGCGGCCAGCGCAAAAACGCATTTTAGCTACATGGGGCAGATAATAGTTGCTGTCTGAGCGTTCTAAACCGACGACCACAAAGAATTTTCAAAAAACCGTGTTCCACGATGCTAGGAAATGTTGAATAGCAGCAACCAATGATTATCTTGTCGATATTATATACACGATAACAGCATTATAATTACTAGTTGGTAGACCATAGAGATTGATTTTCAACATGTAGCGTTATAGTTGCTTTCATTTTTATTTCTATTATTCCCCTCCCCCCTTTCTAATAGATTAATTTTAGTAAAATTAGGCATTAATACAGAGATAAATTACTAGTCCATGCATTCTTCATATAGCTCCAAAAGTTAGGTGCAGGTTTTAACACATGAACATCGACTGTCTGGTTGCTTAAGGATCGGGAGCTTCAACGATCTTTGAGTAGTCCATGTGCAGACCTGCCTGTTTTTTTCACTTTCTCACTGTCTGATAGACACATTCACGGATGTCATGGCGCTTTAGAAATCCCACAATTCCATGTCAGGGTTGGGTGGATTTCAAAACTGCTAAAATAATTCAGCACATAACGGAGACCTCGCAGTTAATTGAGCTGGGCCAGCTGGAGCACCTGGCCGACAGATTTTCCTAGAAAATGCGTTATAGAGTAGATATATATATGGAGGAATTTTCCACACACCATGGTGCCTCCTTCTGCAAATAGAAGCACTGACCAACTGGGACTGATGTTTGATACGATTTCAAGCTGTCGCTTCGTAGTTTTTTGTGGTCTTAATACTGTCTAATCCCCCATTATTTACAACATGATTAAACCGGAAAAAATCTGAATCGGAAAATCAAAGAGGGAATATTTACGTCCAGAATATATCACAAGAAGACAGCAGCAGCAGCAGCAGCAGCAGCAGCACAGCAAGCACAGCAAGCAGCAGCAGCACAGCAGCAGCAGACACGCGCATCAGCAGCAGCAACACAACAACACCCCACACAAAAAAACACACCCACCAACGCAACCCTCTCGCCCCCCCACACCAACCCACACCCACCCACCCACTCACAAACCCCACACGCGCACACACAACACGCAACACACACACACACAACACACACACACACCACACACACACACACACACACACACACACACACACCAACGACAACACACAAACACACACACACACAACACACCACACACGACACACACACAACACCCAACACACACACACACCCAAGAAGTACAAAACTAAAAAACAAAAACTAAAAACCACCAAAAGAAAAAACAAAAACCCCACCCTCAACAACAAAAAGCACTGACAAACACCAACACGTGTTTAACCCTCCCCTCCAAAACCCCCCCATCCAAAACCCCCAACCAACCAAAAACAACACAAAAAACAAAAAAACCCCAACCAAACCAACTACCAAACAAAACCAAAATACACACAAAACAAAACTAACAAACAAATATGAAACAAACCAAGACAAAACAGTCCTGATTATTATTTTTTATTTACTTGGTCAAAAAGAAGAGAGGAACACAGATTGTGCACTGATCTTTCTGTTACAGAGTTAGAGCCGTAATACTTTTCTTTCGTTTTGCCCAACAACAATCAGTCGGTACTGATCACGGTTTGTTTGAGTTTGTTGGTTTATTTGTTTGTTTGTCTGCTTGTTTGTTTGTCTGTGTACTAAAAGCCGTTGTCGCTTTGTACAGCTGTTGTTTGTTATTCTGGATGCCGGTGACAGATTTACACTCACTGGTGACGTGCAATATGCTGTTTTTTGCGTCACTATTTTATAGTGACGATGTTTCCTTGTTCATCTAGCTGTCTGTCTGCTCAGGGTTTTTAGGTATTGCATTTCGGGTTTGTTGTTGTTGTTGTTGTTGGTTGTTAATTTAAGATGTGGTTTTGCAGACACACAAACACAAAAAGGGATAATAAATGGGAGTATTTGTAGACAGATCACTCCTTTGAACAAGAAATTTTTTTATGAGCCCCACAAATACAGGTGTGGGTGTGCGGAAAACACCCGGGCACACACACAACACACACGTTCTAGAGCATCGCACTCTCCAAACAACACACACACACACACGTTCTAGCATGCACTCTCCAACACAACAACACACCACACACACGTTCTAGTAGCTGCACTCTCCAACACAACAACCCGTTTCTAGACATCGCAACTCTCCACACACACACCACACACCACCGTTCTAGAGGGATCGCACTCTCCACACACACAACACACACGTTCTAGAGCATCGCACTCTCCACACACACACACACACACACACACGTTCTAGAGCTCGCATCTCCAAACACACAACACACACGCCCACACGCCCCTTTACTTGTTTTACTTGTTTGAATAGTTTCTCTATCATTATTTTTCATTTGATTAATGTGTTTTCCCCTTCCGTTGATACTCCACCCCCCCATCTTTCCAAGCCTTTTGTATCGTATGTGTTGTCTCATGGTGATGGGTGAATATTATTATTATTATTGTATCTCTATTATAATTATCATTATCATTGTCTTATTAGACTTATTTTGCTTGCTTGATAGTTATTGTGTGAATATATTATTTTTAAAAAGCGCCACTTGAAGAGTAGGAGCGCATATGAGCAACGTTTGCGTGGGTGGAGGAGGAGAGGAGGGATGTCATTTGAGGGAAATATTGTCTAGTAATGACGCAATGAGTGCCTAGTATTTTCTAACGTTTCGTTCTTGTACCTTTTTATCATCTAAAGTATAAACGTGAGAAGAATGATGATATAGTAGGTGAAGTAATTTGTTTGTTTGACGTTTTATGATTTTATTGAAAAAAAATTCTCCAACATTTTTTAACCTAAGTGTGTGCGTGTGTACGCGTGCACGCACGCGCGCAGGTATGTATGAGTGGTGTTTGTGCGTTGTGTATGTATGTGGGTGTTGTGGTGTATTTGTCTTTTCCAAGTATGTATTTTTTATCGGTTTTCCTCTTTTACTGGTTCAATTTTATTGGTAAAGGTTGCAATAATGTGTATTTCCAGTATTATCTTAGAAATTTTCTTTTAGTTTTTATGGAAAAA
>CM054142.1:74175431-74213626 GCA_028751875.1 Rapana venosa | reverse complement strand
TGTGGTTTTTGTTTTGGTTGTTTTGTTGTGTGTGTGTGGGGTTTGTGTGGTGTGGGCTTTTGTGCGTGTGGGGTTTTTGGGGTGCGTTTGTGTTGGGGTTGTGTGTGTGTGTGTGTGTGGTGTGTGTGTGTGTGTGTGTGTGTGTGTGTGTTGTGGGCGTGTGGTGTGTGTATTGGGGGGCGTTTTGTGGTTTGTGTGTGTGTGAAATAAAGTCGAATTGTTATGTCCGATGGCACATTGAATAAGCAATGCTTTTGCTTTTTTCCCCCATCAAGCTATTATCTAGGAACAAAAACAATATTAACTCATTATTACAACCAATAACAATTTGGTGTGTGTGGTGTTTGTGTGTGTGTGTTGTGTGTGTGTGTGTGTGTTGTGTGTGTGTGTGTGTGTGTGTGTGCGCGTGCTGCGTGCGTGTACTTGCTTGCGGGCACGCGTGTGTAGAAAAGTGGCGGGTGGATGTTGAGTGACAGCAGATTGATTTTAAAAAAAATCACAGACTGAAAGTAAATAAACTTTCCTTTCATAAAAGCGCACAAGCAAATGTTTAGCACTTTGGAAAATATTACTGACTTCAGTATTCTAAAATTTCAGAAAGTTATTTGAAAAGAATTTGGAACAGAAAGCCAAAAAAAGCCACACGAATAAGCAATGGTAAAATGTCTTACACAATACACTGTACTATGTTATGTAATTTTAAAAAACCCAACTGAAGTCATTGCAGTGTATGTTTCCGTTTCTGTCTTTGCGTGTAATGAAGTCAGTTTTAGCCTTTACCTCCTTGCGTGCCTGTCTGAGTGTTATCCCGGGCAGTTGACTTTCACAGGATGATTACACTGGTTTAGCTTGAACTGAATCATAATGATAATGATAACGACAATAACAACGACAATCATGATGCAAAAAAAAAGATAGAACATCTATTAACCATGAAGATAAACGCCCTAGGCGTTTCCAACAGCATATGTGTACAAACAAAAATAAGTGTATAGCGTAATATATGATTTACGAGAATCTTTGTCTCTCTGTTTCGCTCTCTCACACACTCAAACACACACACACACACACAAACGCACGCGGCGCGCACACAACCAACACACACGGCATACACAACAAAACGTGCGCGCGGTACGCGCACGCCAACTCAACGACACATTCACACACTGTCACACACACCCACACACACGTACACCACAACACACACATACACACACACATACTACACTCACCCACACACACACTCACTTACAACACACACAACACACACACAAAACCACACAACACACATCCACACACCACACACATACACACCACAACCCACAACCCCCCCCCCCCCCCCCCCCCCCACACACACACACACACGCACAACACACACATACCACTCTCCCCCCTCCTCCCCCCCCCCCCCCCCCCCCCCCCCCCCACACACACACACACACACTTTTCTGTGTCTGTATTCGCGTCGCACACGGACGTCTTTCTTTGAATGCCTGAGGCCAGCTTGAAACTGGCAGTTGCTCCTCATCTTGCATGTTCTGTTTTTCCCCCCTCCTAACTATGCCAACGTTCCGTTACGAGCAGGTCACTTCGCCACGGGGGCCAACCTAAGGTCAAACGAAACGTCGCTGACCAGTGGCCAGCAGAATGGTCAAAAGCTGGTCTGCTACTACACCCCTACTGGCTACTTCCCGGCCAGCAGGGTAAGTTGTTTTCAGTGATTTGTGCAGTGGACAGAGCACTACTTGGCTATCACCATTCTGAAGATTTCAAGGTCGATTCCCTGCTCTCTGCATAAAAAAGAAACTTTGTTGTTGTTGTTGGTGGTGGTTTTGTTTTGTTTTTGGTGAGCGCTTGTTGATAACACATTTGGTGTAGCATATCATCAAGTCTGGTCTACTCTTGTCCTATTTGTCTGTTTGTTGTCTGTTTGTCTGTGTCTGTCTCTCTCTCGTTTGTCAATCTGTCCTGTCTGTCTCTCACTGGTCTCTCTCTGTAGGTCTGCTCTGTTCTGTCTGTCTTCTGTCTGTCTGTCTGTCTGTCTGTCTCTTCCTCTCCTCTCAATCTTCTCTCCTCTCTCTCCTCTTGCATCTCATCTCATCTCTCGCCTCCAATCTCTCTCCGTCTCACCTCTTGTTCAGTTTGATCCTGTGCCTTAGCATGAATTTCTCTGAAGGCAGTCCTTTGCTTGACATTTTCTTGATTTGGGAACACACACACACACAAACACTCACACACACACACACACACACACACACACACACACACCACACACACACACACACACACACACTCGCACACACACACTCACACACACACACACGGTGTGTGTGTGTTTGCTTTGGTTGTTTGGCTGCAACTGACCGGTGGTCAGAGACTCTAGGAAAAGATTTTTCTTTTTTAGCCTTATAAGCTAACAAAAGTGACATAACTTTAACATATTAAATAAAAAACACACAACCCAACACACACAATGTTGTCATTGTTGCTGCTGTGACTGTCATGGTCTTTGTTGTTGGTGTTGTTGCTGTTATTGTTAGTGATCTGTTTGTTGCTAAGTCGCTGTACAGTAACTGAAACGTGTCGTCATAATTATATCCTCGGTTAGGTACCCAGCAACGCATGTACCACATCTCATCCTACTACGCTTTACCGGCAGTCTTAGCGGAACATCTCATGAAATCGCGGACCCACCTAGCTTCGGGGTCAAGGCCATCTGGGCACGCTTGACCTCCCTGCGGCGCCAGAATCCCCAGCTGAAGGTCATCTGGTCCTTGCAGAGGGATTTCCTGAGTGGAGGATCTAATGTGGCAGAGAAATGGCAGCAGTAAGTTTGGTAGTTTTTCTTTCGTCTTTTTGGATAGGGGGTATCATTTATTTTATATTTTTTAGTTTATTTTTATTATTTTATTTTATTCTTTTATACGAGTATAATGGGAATATTAATAATTATAATATAATATATGGAATTTTATATAGCGCTGAATCTTGTAAAAAACAAACAAATCGAAAGTTTGCACTCAAATCCATTTTACAGGCATGCAACTCCCTTAAAACATAATGAACAACAGGATTCAAATCTATGCTCGCGCAACGCACGCATTGACAGCAACCGAACAGCACGCACGCACGCACGCACACTACACACAACACACGGAACAACACTTAGAAGGTGAAAGTGCTGCTGAAAATTAGGGACAGAATGGTGAGGGAAAGTCCTCATGTAGAAATAAGTGTGTTTTGAGTCTGGATTTTTAGGTATCCAGGTGAAGCTTTTGGCGAAGTGAAAGAGGGAGTTCATACCAAGTGGATGGACCAGAAACAAGAAGGAGCCCACGGCCAAACAGTGGTTTGTTTGAAATCTGGGGTGTTTCGAAATCACAAAGTAACTGCGCTGAACGAAGGGAACGGGATGGAGTGTACAGGTTGAATACAGTTTACAGAGATATAAGTGGGTGCAGATTTGTGGAGACATTTGAAACAGAGGGTAATGATTTTATTTCTCCAGTCTGTGTGAGACAGGCAACCAGTGAAGAGATCGCAGAAGAGGAGTGATGTGTTCAGATTTTTTCTTTCTTAGGACCAGTCGAGCTGCAGAGTTTTGTATGCGTTGAAGAGAGTGGATAGATGATGCTGGTAGGCCAGCCAAAAGAGAATTACAGTAGTCAAAACGTGAAAGAATGAGAGATGTGACAAGCACTTATGTGCTTTTTTACATCCAGTCCCCGTGTGTATGCGGTTTTGTAAATTTTGTCATCCGTTCCCACCGGCACACAATGACCTACTCTTACGAAAAGCGGAACAGGATTATAAACGTTGCGCAAGATGGTTCTAATGCGTTCGATCACGGGGCCTCGGTTTATAGTCTTATCCGAAGGACTTTTAGGACGAGTGGAGTCTGCACTGGCCCACTGTATCATACTGGCCCAGCGCTCTATGTTGTCATTCAGATATTTCTAAGTCTTTCAAGAAAAAAAAAGGCAGGAGAACGGACCAAGAAGGCAGAAAATAGACAAGGAAGAGGTGACAGGAAGAAAAGGAACGAGGCAGAAACAAAGAGAGGGATAGAAAAGAGGGAAGTCCTGGCACGGATTTTGCAGAAAAGGTGGGGATGCTAATTAGGCTGACAAGCCTTACAGTGTTCCCCCAAAGTCCTTCCGATGAGATGAGACTATAAACCGAGACCCGTGTAGGAGCACACGCAAAACATGGTGCACTTACCATTCTTGTTCTTCTAGTTCTTCTTGTTCTTCTTGTTCTTCTTCTTCTTCTTCTTCTTTGCATTCTTCTTCTTCTTTGCATTCTTCTTCTTTGCATTCTTCTTCTTCTTCATCTTCTTCTTCGTCTCTTTGCATTCTTCTTGTTTCTTGTTTTCTTGTTCTTGTTGTATATCTTCTTCTATCATCTTCTTCTCTTCTTCTTTGCATTCTTCTTCTTTGCATTCTTCTTCTTCTTCATCTTACTTCTTCTCTTCTCTGTCTTCTTCTTCTTCATCTCTTCTCCCTCCTTCTCAGATCTTCTTCTTCTTGCTTCTTCTTCTTCTTCTTCGTCCTTCTTCTTCTTCTTCTTCATCTTCTTTCTTCTTCTTCTTCTCTTCTTCTCTTCTTCTTCTTTCTTCTTCTTATTTATCATCCATTATCGTTCCATGATGAAGAGATTTTCTTTTGTTACTATTGTTTTGATTTTTTTTTAGCGGCTGACCTATACATGTTTCACTCTTCATTACCTCCCTTAGCATTTCTACATCCGATTTGATGTTGCTGTTATTGTTGTTTTGTTGTTGCTGTACCTTGTCCTAGTTTGTCTTGGGGCTTTCTGGCTCTCTACAGTTTTTGTCACCTTGTATAGTGTTTCTTACTATTGCTTTTGTTATTCATCATTACCATACCGACCTGCGCTGTTCAAGCTAGTCAGTGATCTCTGGGAACCTTTCCAGTATCACAAAACGCTTGTATTGCAAGTGTTGTTGTTGTTGCTGCTGCTGCTGCTGCTGTTGTTGGTTGTTGTTGTTGTTGCTGTTGTTGTTGTTGGTATTACTAACGCTTATCCGTTTGTGACCTCCCGACCTGGCCTGTGCAGGTTTGCGATGAACTCTGTGACCTTTCTGCGTCAATACGGCTTTGACGGCGTGGACATGGATTGGGAGTACCCCAGCAGCAGTCAGAAAGAGGACTTCGCCAAGTTCTTCGTGGTAACGCTTTGCTCCTGTTGTTGTTGTTGTTTGTCTGTATGGTTAGATGGTTAGGGTTTTTGGTTTGCGTCTCGATAAGGCTCAGGAGATTCACCAATGATGAGATTTCGCGCATGCGGCCGTGTTTAACCCACCATTAAGGTAGCTGTATTCCGACTTCGGGGATGATGTTTAAACACGACACCAGTGTGTGCATGCAGTTTTGGAGGGAAAAAAAATTGTCATCCGTTCCTACGGCAGAGCAGGTGTTGTTTTTTTAATACTGTGTGCAAGATGTTATCTGTATGTTCGCACACGGGACCTCAGTTTATAGCTGCAGGTGAAGGACTGTCTTTTAATACTGTGTTGCAAGATGTTATCTGTATGTTCGCACACGGGACCTCAGTGTATAGTTGCATGTGAAGGACTGTCTTTTAATACTGTGTTGCAAGATGTTATCTGTATGTTCGCACACGGGACCTCAGTTTATAGCTGCAGGTGAAGGACTGTCTTTTAATACTGTGTTGCAAGATGTTATCTGTATGTTCGCACACGGGACCTCAGTGTATAGTTGCAGGTGAAGACTGCTTTTAATACTGTTTGCCAGAATGTTATCTGTTAATTTTCTCCCACGGACCTCAGTGTATAGTTGCAGGTGAAGGACTGTCCTTTATAATGCAAGATGTTCTCTGTATGTTTTTCGCACACGGACCCTCAGTTTATATTGCCAGGTTGAAAGACTGTCTTTTAATACTGTGTTGCAAGATGTTATCTGTATGTTCGCACACGGGCCTCAGTTTATAGTTGCATGTGAAGGACTGTCTTTTAATGCAAGATGTTATCTGTATGTTCGCACACGGGACCTCAGTTTATAGCTGCATGTGAAGGACTGTCTTTTAATGCAAGATGTTATCTGTGTGTTCGCACACGGGACCTCAGTTTATAGTTGCATGTGAAGGACTGTCTTTTAATACTGTGTTGCAAGATGTTATCTGTATGTTCGCACACGGGACCTCAGTTTATAGCTGCATGTGAAGGACTGTCTTTTAATAGTGTGTTGTAAGATGTTATCTGTATGTTCGCACACGGGAACTCAGTCACCTCTGTTTATAGTTGCATCTGAAGGACTGTCTTTTAATGCAAGATGTTATCTGTACGTTCGCACACGGGGCCTCAGTTTATAGCTGCATCTGAAGGACTGTCCGGGAAGTGGGGGTCCACACTGGGGAAAGATCCCTTCAACAGGCCCTTTAGCGATGGTTTGAATCCAGGCCCGTCAGATCGAGAGCTCTTCGCTTTAACCACTAGGCTCTCCCGCTCCCTTCTACTGCTTGAATGAAGAGATGGAGAGAGGAATGGGGGTGGGGGCCCCGATGAGTAGATAAATGTCACGGGCGTGTGTGCTTGTGTGCGTGAGTGCGCGTACGCGAACATGTGTGTGTGTGTGTGCGTGTGTGTGTGTGTGTGTGTGTGTGTGTGTAGCCGTTTCATTGCTTGTGTGAGTCTATTCGAATGTAGGCGGTGCTGCCTGCGTGCGTGTTCCTCGCGCTCTGTGTGTGGTAAATGCTTGTACGGCTTTGTCTGTGCTTAAGCACGCGAGCCGGCTGGTGGTGTACACGCGCTTACATGTCATGCATGTCTCTAAGAAAAAGTATATTTACCTGTCCGCACACAGACTGACTCACTCGCTCACGTCAATCACACATTACTGTTCAATGTATTGGTAAAGGTGGCAATATTGTAGATTTTGACTGTTGGGGGGGGGGGGGGGGGGGGGGGGGAATGCATGTTTTAGGTGTTCTTTAGATAGAGGGGCTTGATGAAAAAAAAGCAAATGCATTGCGTATTCAATGTACCATCTGAAAAAAAAATTGACTTGACTTGCGAACTTGACACATCTCACTCACACACATACAACTCACACGCGTGCGCGCGCGCACACACACAACACACACACACACACACACAACCCGAAAACACACACCACACACACACACAAACACACACCATACAACACACACACACACACACACATACACCACACACTACGACCCACACCTACCCACCCACCTACACCCCCACCCTATCTATACACTCTTATCTACACTATACACACACCTGTTCTGTGAAGCTGTCAACTGCAGTCATCTCTGTGGCAGCTGATGCGCGCAGCCATAGAGGCAGAGGCCAAGAAAAGCGGAAGACCAGCCTTGCTTCTCTCCTTGCCTTGCCCAACAATCAGATTGTAGCCAGAAGGAGCTTCGACCTCCCTACCATAGCGGGGTGAGTCAGAAACTGCAGCCACCACCACCTCCACTACTACCACCATCACCATCACCACTCCTACAACCACTCCGCCATCACCATCACTATCACGACAATCAAAGCAAACTTTACCGCCCTCACCATCACCATCAATCACCGCAACACAAAACTCACAACAACCATATTCATCATCCCCCCCTCCACCACTACCAACACCACCACCACCACAGCACAGCAACATTAAAAAAAATCATAACAACACCTCCCCCCCCCCTCCATTCCTTCACAATCACGTTAACATATAACGAACAATATCCAAGTATGTTATGTAAATCATAAAATCTTTGTCACAATAAACTTACTTATGATTAGGAATTTAAAAAAAAAAGGTAGTAACTAGAGCGCGCCAGAGAGAGAGAGAAGAGAGAGAGAATGAGAGAGAGAGAGAGAGAGAAGAAGAAGAGAGAGATTAGAAGAGAGAAGGGAGAGAGAGAGAGAGAGAGACAGACAGAGAGAGAGAGAGAGAGAGAGAGAGAGAGAGCGAGAGAGAGATAGAGAGAGAGTGAGAGAGAGAAAGAGAGAAGAGAGAGAGAGAGAAACACAGAGAGAACAGAGAGAGAGAGAGAGCCACACACACACACAACACACACACACAACAGACAGTCAGACAGACTGACAGACAGACAGGCCACATGCTCTACTTTTATCTCTATGCTTTGGCAGGGCGGTGGACTTCGCCACAGCGATGGCCTACGACTTCCACCTGTATAACAAAATGGACACCCGTACCGGCTACAACAGTCCTCTCAACCCAGTCACCGGGGAGTCCCGCTATCTGTCCGCGGTAAGCAGCACTCCTTTTGTCAGGTACTGGCCAGGTAAAGGTGCCCCCAACCTGAGCTGCCTTGTCCAGACCTCCGCGCCTCTAGGGCCAGCATCATGAGGCTGGTGGTGCCCGTCTCTTTCCCTCTTGCTCTACTACTTTCCCCATCCCTAAAGAACGCAGTTCCGTTATAGCTGGGTGAACTAGAAATTTTACAAGGCACTGTCCAGGGAGGAAGAAGAAGACGCAGACCAAGGAAGAGCTGGAGGAAACATTCAGCGAATGGACAGGCCTAGAACTCCACAAAAACCCTGAGAAAGGCAGAACAGAGAGAGGAATGGAGGGAACTGGTTTGTTGAGTCCTTTGAGGGGCCCCCACGGTTCGTCAGACTAACGGGACACACACTGAGAGAGAGAGAGAGGAGAGAGAGAAGAGAGATGAGAGAGAGAGAGAGAGAGAGAAGAAGAGAGGAGAGAGAGAGAGAGAGAAGAACTAGGGGGCTGTACTGAAGCCAATGCGCACGAATGGTCACCCATCCAAGAGTAACCTTACCTTGAGGATAGCGTGTGCTTTGATCACTGAGCTATTCTGTAGACTACACGTTGATATCTTTATGAGCAACAGATGGAAATAGTGTTATGTCAGCTTTGGTCGCTTGTTCATGGTAAAAGTGAGGATGACACCAGGCAACAAAACTACAATGCCAATGATACACAACAATGCAGCCGTATGGTTCACAGTACAAACATTAAATCAGCTCGTAATTTAGGTAAACATTGCATAGCATCCGGAACATTTTCAGTATAATGGAGATGAATCCTTTACGCTTTAAGCTTCGTTGTGTGCTCAATAAGAAGTAGCTCTTTCACATCAGAATAGCTTTGTGAATGTTTTGCTTGAAATGCTTAGTTGTGATTATCACTGAGAGTCCCTTCTCAGGACAAGGGCCGGATGAAAACAAAAACGAAAAAAAAAGAATGTTAATATTTATCTGTAACTCTTAGGAATGAAGACTCTCTCTCTCTCTCAATGCTGTATGGGCAATTAAAAGCCTTTGCATGTCATTAATCATTATCATTTTCTCTCTCTCTCTCTCTCAAAGCGTGTAATGGCATTTAAAACCTTTTGTCTTTTTTTTTAATACCACTATTAAGTCACGAGATTTCTCTGATGAAATACGGGGCTGCTCCTCCCCGGAGAATAGCCGGGTCGCCATCAAGAGTCAGCGCCACTATTTTTTCCTTTTTTGTGTTCTGCAACTGTATGCGTTTCCCTATCAGTGTGCTTTTTTTCCAAGAATTTTTGCCAGGGACAACTCTCTTGTTGCCGTGGGTTCTTTTTATACGTGCGCTGAAAATTTTTTGTGTAACACACGGGACCTATCGTTTTAACGTCTCATCCGAAAGACTGAGCGCATACGCCCAGACCACCACTCATGGTCGATGATGGGGGAAAAGTTTCGGGCCCTCATTGTCATTATCATATGTCATATCATCTCTCTCTCTGTCTGGTCTCTCTGCTTCTGCAGTCTGGAATGGTCAACTACTACCTGAAGGAAGCGGGGTACCCGGGCCCGCAAGCTGCTGCTGGGCATCCCCCTACGTCGGCCGGTCCCTGGAAGCTGGCCAATGCCGCTTCTCACGTCTGCACGCCCCCGCTGTGGCAAGGGGGACCCCCGGCCCTGTCCGCCCCGCCTTAACCGGAATTTACACCAACCCTGATGTGAGTGAAGCGTGTGTATGTGTGTGTGTGTGTGGTTTGGTGTGTGTATGTGTGTGTGTTATGTGTGTGTAATGTGTGTGTAAATTGTGTTTATGTGTGTGTTGTATGTGTTGTGTGTTAATGTGTTGTATGTGTGTGTGTGTTGGTGTGGTCGTGTGTATGTGAGTGTGTTGTGTGTTGTGTGGTGGTGATGTGTGGTGAGCGAGAGAGCGAGAGAGAGTGTAGTGTGTGAGAGGAGAGAGTGTGTGTGAGAGAGAGTGGAAGAAGAGGGAGAGAGAGAAGAGAGGGTGAGAAAGAGAGAGAGAGAGTGAGAGAGGGAGAGAGGGCGGGAGAGAGAGAGAGAGAGGGAGTGAGTGAGAATAGAGAGGGAGAGTGAGTGAGAGAGGGAGTGAGTGTGAGAGTGAGAGAGTGATTGAGAGAGAGAGAGAGGGAAAGAGGGAGGGAGAGGGAGAGAGGAGGGAGAGAGGGAGAGAGAGGGAGAGGGAGAGAGGGATGGAGAGAGTGAGAGAGAGGGAGAGAGAGAGGGGGAGGGAGAGAGAGGGAGAGAGGGGTTAGAGAGACGAGAGGGAGAGAGTGAGAGAGAGGAGAGTGATAGAGAGAGAGAGAGAAGAGAGAGAGAGAGAGAGAGAGAGAGAGAGAGAGAGAGAGAGAGAGAAGAGAGAGAGAGAAGAGAGAGAGAGAAGGAGAGACGGAGAGACAGAGAAAGAGAGAGAGAGATTGTGTGTTCGTTCATTCTTGTATTCAACGTATGTTCACTATCAGTTGTTGTTGTGTGTTCACCAGCTTAACACTCTCGGGGATCACCCAGAACGCGCACTCTGACTCACTCATCCCACCTGGGAATCACTGTTTAGATTGAAATTGCACACTGAATGGGAGGATTGCCTGTACGACTGTTTTGAAGTACCTCGCCATATAGGCAGCCATACTCCGACTTCAGAGGATTTTTTTCTCCTTTAAAGGAGAGTGCAGGTTGTTATGTGAAGAGCTTGTCATGGCTGAAGGCAATCTCAACACAACATTTTACAACATAACATTTTAGTGTAGGCCTTGGCATTTAGCTGGCATCAATAACTGACATAGCTTTTGGCCTGGACCGATTTACTATTAGCGATATCAGGCAGGGGGAAAGGGACTGATAAAAGAAATGACAAAATACAATATAGAGAGAGAACCATGTAACAGTAAAGTGTCAAGCCACGAAAGTTTCGCATAAAAATGCAACTAGGTGAAAACAATTTAAAGGAGCTTTTAAAGAAAGGCAAAATCTTGCCTATGGACAAGAGACTTAGAAAAAGCAAAACATAGTTTGGTGTGAAATTGTGTGTGTTGTGTTGTTTTGTGTTCTGTTGTGTTATATATGTATAGAGGAGTGGAGAAGGCTGCAAGTGAGCCAACAACCAAGAAAAGGAGAGTATATACAATTATTGGTGCTTAATAAAATCGCTTTACCTTTTAATAAAATCGCGCGCGCGCGCGCACATACACACACTCTCTCTCTTTCCTTCTCTCTCTTTCTCTAAACACACACACACACACACCCATACACACACACACACACACACACACACACACACACTACCACACACACACACAACACACACACACACTCACCCCACACACGATCTTTCCCTCCCTGGGCCCCCCCCCCCCTCCTCTACATACAAATGGACATAACTTCCAACTGTAACTTTTTGATCGTTTGTTGTTGTCGTGCTTGTTATCACTAACAAAATGAAAGCATTTAAATTGAAAACCATCACGACCAACGGACGATGACCACCACCACCGACAACAACACATGCCTTTCCCTCAACACCCCTCCCTCCCCCCCCAAATGAACATAACTTCCCAGCTATAGTGTTTGATCATTTGTTTTGTTATCACTTACAAAATGGAAAACGTTAAAACTAGAAAACCACCACCACCATCACACCACCACAACTACTACTAACTACTACTACTACTACACTACACTACACTACTATACTACACTACTACTACACCACCACCACCACCACTACTACTACTACTATTAACTAAACAGCCACTTACTACTACCTACTACTACTACTACCACCACACCACCACTACTACTACTACTAAAAACTACTATTACTACAGCCACTACAACTATCCTACTACTACTAACTACTTACTACTACAACTACAGCCTCCCAACCTTCACCACACCACCTACCACCTACACCTCCCCAACCCCAGTCACCCACTCCCTCCTCCCCCCCCCCCCGTTCCCCCCCCCCCCCCCCCACACACACACCTGAAGCGGCCCACACAAAAGACAACAACTAACCGGAGCAACTGACTGCGGCTGCTCAGCTGTGTACCCTGCAGCAGGGAGCGCAGAGCGTGGGCCGACTCGCGGCAGGGGCAGTGTACCTTACCACGACCCCAACTGGTAGCCTACGATGACCAGACCACCGTCAGAGCCAAGGTAAGATCATGATCATCATAATGATGATGAGGAAGATAATGATAATAATGATGATGATTGATAATAATAATACAAATAATTATGTGATAATATAAATAATCATAATAATTAATAATAATAATAATAACGATACTACACCTACTACTACTAACTACTACTCAACTACTACTTCTACTACTACTAACTACTACTACTACTACTACTTACTACTACTACTACCTAATGCATGGTATTTACATAGCGCTGAATCTTGTAAAGCAAACAAAATCGAAGCGCTTGCGTTCAAATCATTAACACACGTATGACCTTCTACAGAACATTAGAGTTATATCAAATGTATGCTCATACACACTCTCAAGCACTCTTCCACCTCACCCTTCCCCCCCCCCCCTTTCCTCAATAGATACCGGGGGCCCTTTCGGTGTTAAATACATAAGGACGATACAGATAGTTTTAGTGGGAGAGCACTGCTCTCCCGTACGGACGGGATAAGCCTAGTGGTTAGAACATTGCTCTCGCAATCTGACAAACCCATGTTCGATTCCCGTTCAAGGGGAATTTTTCCCTCTGGAGTTAACATCAAGTGCCGACTCCACTCTCCCCCAAAAGTCCTGTCGATGAGACTACCAAACCGAGCGCGTGTGCGAACGCACGCAGAACATCATGCGCACCAACGTTAAATCCTGTTCCGCTTTTTCGTAAAGAGTAGGCCATTGTGTGCCTGTGGGAAGAGATGACAATTTACAAAACCGCATACACACAGGGACTGGATGTAAAAAAAGCACATAAGTGCTTATTCCATTATCCTCGATATAAAAGAATAAAACAAACAAACTAAGGTTAAATTATCATTAATATAGCAAGCAGCCTTTGAGCGTGGTTGCCATCGCGGATAGGTGACTGCCGTTCGCCTCCCCCAGTTCACCCAGCTGTAAACGGGGTACCTACCCTCTTTAGGGACAAGAAGGTAAAGAATTGATGGAGAGGAGATGGGGCAAACTCTTTCAGTATGCTGGAACCTTCAAGAAGTGAGTCCTCTTGACACTATCCCTCCTCCAGCCGACCTAACCTCACAGGCTATGGGGAAACTTTTACCTAGCACCCCACATTCTGGTATTCCTCTGTGAGAGATTCCCCTGATTCTATCACTCTCTCTAGTTTTGTTTTTTACAGTTTTATAATCCTCTCCTTCTGCTTCTGTCTGCCTTCCCTCAGTCCATTCTTCTGCTTGTTTTTTTAATATTAAAAAAAAAAGCAAACCTGAAAACTTTTCATTAAGATGAATGGAAACCTTTTGCTGTATTTTTTTGTTCCGACAACCAATAGTGATGTTGTGATTACTGAGATGGGCACAAAATGTCCCCTTCTGCATGTCATTTTGCCCATATGGGCATTTGTTTTTTATATTTGCAGCTTATTTTTTTCTTAACGCTTTTAAAAAAAAATAACACACGGGAAGCACAAATCAAGCAGAATGGCCTGACGACCTTACCCTGTTTTTGTCTTAATATCCTCGAAAGTCGGAATGCGGCTACCTAAATGGTGGGCAAAAATCGGTCACATACGCAAAAATCTCACCATTGGTAAACCTGAGAGGTTTATCTAGCCGAAGACGAAAAACAATATCTCGTGGAATTAGATTATCAAGGTACTTTGTCATTTAATGTGGGTGTTTTTTTTTCTCCAGATCGATGGTGTTGGATATTTGACGGGATTAGGAGGTATTGGTTTTCAACTGAAAGTGAATGTTTTTTGAGCCCCTGAAACTGGGTGAGGTAACAGCCCTGATATGGCATATCGTGGTCAGTTGGGCTATGAATAAAATATGAAAATTAATAAATGGTTATCAGTCAGTATCATATTGCATTATGATCACTGGTTTTCTGGATGGTGCTATGCTATGAAGTGAACCTGTTTTGAGACTACTTGACATGACCTGTGCTTTAAGCTTCCTGTCATTATGTAATTATCTTGGCGTCAACACCACCCGAAAGAACCTAAAATCCTCCGAAGTCGGAGTATGGAAGCAGCGAGAGAGAGAGAGAGAGGAGAGAGAAGAGAGAGAAGAAGAGAGAGAGAGGAAGAGAGTGAGAGAGAGGAGAGAGAGAGTAGAGAGAGGAGAGAGAGAGCGCACTCCTTCCTATCTCTGGTCTGTCACTCACCCAGTCCCTCCGCCTGTTCGCATACAACATTGGCACAGTCTCGAATCTAACAAGCAATCTCTGATCTCTAGTGCTCGTTACTCTCCGCCACCTGACTGCACACACTATGTTCGGCGGTCTTGAATGTAAAGCCATAACACTAGCAGCAGCAGCAGCACCACCCCCCCAGGCTAACAACAACGCTGGTTTTTCCATTACAGAGCCAGTGGGCCAGAAGCAGCGGACTGGGCGGGGTTGGGGTGTGGGCCCTTCATCTTGACGACGTCACCGGAGTCTGCAAAAAGGGACCTCTGCCCTGGATCCAGGCCATGAAGGCTGCCCTGGCCCTGGGGCAGACACAATCCCCCATCCCTCGAACCTCCTCATGGACAACCCAAGAAGGTGACAGCCAAGTCATCCCTCTGCCGACATGTTACATGCCCGGTCCCGACACACAGAGAGACTCTTCCGTCTATCGGTGGGGTCCACGAGGACCCTCTACTATGCCTCCTGCAAAACGAGCTGATCGTGGAGTCCAACAGGGCCCAACTGCCGGCAGGAGTCCAGGGCTCCACTGGACTCCCCCCCCCCTGCCCAACCGACCTCGTCCCCGGAAGGGTGATCTCCATGAGAAAGTGGTCGTGCAGCTGGAAGAGAATGGGAGGCTGCTCCTAAACGCAAAACTAAGTCACTAATGTCTCTGCATTTTTGATGGCAGAGAATGGCAGTGTTGAAGTTGCTTCTGGAGATTTTTTTTTGGGGGAGGGGGGGGTTGGAAAAGAATTCTTGGAATCTTAGCACAGCTACTGCTTCCTTTTTTTCTTTTCAGTTGCTTACAGCATTATCGATTGTTGTAAAGAATTTTTTGTTGTTGATGTTCTGTGTTGTTTCGTGGTTTTGTTGTTGTGTGTGGAGGTTATTATAAGTCATTTTGATTTTTTAAAATTGCTTAAGCAGAGGTATTTTGTTTTTTTCTTCAAAATCTCTGTATGTCTACACCACGTGCAAAGTCAAAAGAATTGCCAAAGAACATTTCATTCAAGAGTTTTATGGATAGATTGTTTGTGAAAGTCCGGCAGATGACATAGACATGGCGGTTATTGTTTTTTCTTCAACGGATGGTAAATACCGTTCATTATCCCATATTAACTTGCATACAGCTGAATATTGTCAAGGTAAGACAGCATATTTAGCCAGACAGGCTCTCACGTTGACGCTGTTCAAATGACACTGCTGATTCTCCTTCCCTTTCCAGTGTTCCCCAAGGGTCTATCTTTGGCCCTCTCCTTTTTGCCTTTATACTTATACTAAACAGCTGTCGCACTGCACTGACTCAGAGCAACGCTCTCACCTGTTATTTGCTTGGTGCTTATTTCAAACTTTTTGTTTTAAGTTCTAAAGTTTTTTTCTTCTTCATGTATTTGTGTTGAACAATACGCAACGTTTTGCGAACATGATTATTCAATAGTGTGCTATTTTGTTTGTAAATCAAATAATAGATGAAGGAACTTCAGCAAGCTGAAAATAGAAAACTGCTAGCAGACTGGCATCTTGTTATGCAATAGCAGACTTTCTTTGTTCCGTCTCCTTCCTCTGTCCGTTCCCTGCTACCGTGCATTGTAGCACTATGGTTCCCATACTTTTAGATTGACTGCCTGTGTTGGAAGTGGTCATCTTTAATTCCTGTAGGCTATATACTCTAGTGTAACCTCAATGGTGTGAAGTGTATCACAGTCCAGCTAGTCTTCTTCTGGCAGTTATGAATGAAAGAACCTACATCAACAACAAACAAACAAACAACAATACTGACACGACAGTTAATACTTTGCTATTCCGGATACCTTACAGGGAGACCACATCAACAACAAACAAACAAACAACACTAATGAAGACAGTTAATACTTTGCTATTCCGATCCTTACAGGGAGACCACTCACAACAACAAACAAACTAACAACAATAATGACACGACAGTTAATACTTTGCTATTCCGGATACCTTACAGGGAGACCACATCAACAACAAACAAACTAACAATAATGACACGACAGTTAATACTTTGCTATTCCGGATACCTTACAGGGAGACCACATCAACAACAAACAAACTAACAACATAAGACACACAGTTAATACTTTTCACTATTCCGGATACCTTACAGGAGACCACATAACAACAAACAACTACCAACAATAATGACACGAACACAGTTAATTACTCACTATTCCGGATACCTTTCGGAGACCAATTAAACACAACAACAAACAAACTAACAACAATAATGACACGACAGTTTAATACTTTGCTATTTCCGGATACCTACAGGGAGACCACATCAACAACAAACAAACTAACAACAATAATGACACGACAGTTACTGCTTCAACTATTCCGATACCTTACGGGAGACCACATCAACAAAAAACATCAAAATGATCACACAATTAAACTCTTCACTATTCCCGGATACTCTCTGCGTGTAATGAAGTCAGTTTTAAGCCTTTACCATCCTTGTGTGCCTGTCTGAGTGTTAATCCCGGGCATTGACTTTCACGGATGATTACACTTGTTTAGCTGAACTGAATCATAATGATAAATAGCGACAATAACAACAGACAATCATGATGCAAAAACAAAAAAAGATAGTTAGAACATCTATTAACCATGAAGATAAACGCCCTAGGCGTTTCCAACAGCATATGTGTACAAACAAAAATGAGTGTATAGCATAATATATGATTTACGTGAATCTTTGTCTCTCTGTTTCGCTCTTTCTCACACACAAACACACACATACACACACAAACGCACGCGCGCGCACACAAACACACACACAGGCATACACAAACAAACGTGCGCGCGGTACGCGCACGCCAACTCAACGACACATTCACACACTGTCACACACACCCACACACACGTACACCACAACACACACATACACACACACATACTACACTCACCCACACACACACTCACTTACAACACACACAACACACACACAAAACCACACAACACACATCCACACACCACACACATACACACCACAACCCACAACCCCCCCCCCCCCCCCCCCCCCCACACACACACACACACGCACAACACACACATACCACTCTCCCCCCTCCTCCCCCCCCCCCCCCCCCCCCCCCCCCCCACACACACACACACACACTTTTCTGAGTCTGTATTCGCGTGGCACAGGACGTCTTTCTTTGAATGCCTGAGGCCAGCTTGAAAACTGGCAGTTGCCTCCTCATCTTTGCAAGTTCTGTTATTTCCCCCACCTAAACTATGCCAACGTTCCGTTACGAGCAGGTCACTTCGCCACGGGGGCCAACCTAAGGTCAAACGAAACGTCGCTGACCAGTTGCCAGCAGAATGGTCAAAAGCTGGTCTGCTACTACACCCCTACTGGCTACTTCCCGGCCAGCAGGTAAGTTGTTTTCATGATTTGTGCAGTGGACAGAGCACTACTTGGCTATCACCATTCTGAAGATTTCAAGGTCGATTCCCTGCTCTCTGCATAAAAAAGAAACTTTGTTGTTGTTGTTGGTGGTGGTTTTGTTTTGTTTTTGGTGAGCGCTTGTTGATAACACATTTGGTGTAGCATATCATCAAGTCTGTCTACTCTTGTCCTATTTGTCTGTTTGTTGTCTGTTTGTCTGTGTCTGTCTCTCTCTCGTTTGTCAATCTGTCCTGTCTGTCTCTCACTGGTCTCTCTCTGTAGGTCTGCTCTGTTCTGTCTGTCTTCTGTCTGTCTGTCTGTCTGTCTGTCTCTTCCTCTCCTCTCAATCTTCTCTCCTCTCTCTCCTCTTGCATCTCATCTCATCTCTCGCCTCCAATCTCTCTCCGTCTCACCTCTTGTTCAGTTTGATCCTGTGCCTTAGCATGAATTTCTCTGAAGGCAGTCCTTTGCTTGACATTTTCTTGATTTGGGAACACACACACACACAAACACTCACACACACACACACACACACACACACACACACACACCACACACACACACACACACACACACTCGCACACACACACTCACACACACACACACGGTGTGGTGTGTGTTTGGCTTTGGTTGTTTGGCTGCAAACTGCCCGGTGGTCAAGACTCTAGGAAAAGATTTTTCTTTTTTAGCCTTATAAGCTAACAAAAGTGACATAACTTTAACATATTAAATAAAAAACACACAACCCAACACACACAATGTTGTCATTGTTGCTGCTGTGACTGTCATGGTCTTTGTTGTTGGTGTTGTTGCTGTTATTGTTAGTGATCTGTTTGTTGCTAAGTCGCTTTAAAGTAATTGAAACGTGCTTCATAATTATATCCTCGGTAGTAGCACAGCACCGCATGTACCACATCTCATCCTACTACGCTTTACCGGCAGTCTTAGCGGAACATCTCATGAAATCGCGGACCCACCTAGCTTCGGGGTCAAGGCCATCTGGGCACGCTTGACCTCCCTGCGGCGCCAGAATCCCCAGCTGAAGGTCATCTGGTCCTTGCAGAGGGATTTCCTGAGTGGAGGATCTAATGTGGCAGAGAAATGGCAGCAGTAAGTTTGGTAGTTTTTCTTTCGTCTTTTTGGATAGGGGGTATCATTTATTTTATATTTTTTAGTTTATTTTTATTATTTTATTTTATTCTTTTATACGAGTATAATGGGAATATTAATAATTATAATATAATATATGGAATTTTATATAGCGCTGAATCTTGTAAAAAACAAACAAATCGAAAGTTTGCACTCAAATCCATTTTACAGGCATGCAACTCCCTTAAAACATAATGAACAACAGGATTCAAATCTATGCTCGCGCAACGCACGCATTGACAGCAACCGAACAGCACGCACGCACGCACGCACACTACACACAACACACGGAACAACACTTAGAAGGTGAAAGTGCTGCTGAAAATTAGGGACAGAATGGTGAGGGAAAGTCCTCATGTAGAAATAAGTGTGTTTTGAGTCTGGATTTTTAGGTATCCAGGTGAAGCTTTTGGCGAAGTGAAAGAGGGAGTTCATACCAAGTGGATGGACCAGAAACAAGAAGGAGCCCACGGCCAAACAGTGGTTTGTTTGAAATCTGGGGTGTTTCGAAATCACAAAGTAACTGCGCTGAACGAAGGGAACGGGATGGAGTGTACAGGTTGAATACAGTTTACAGAGATATAAGTGGGTGCAGATTTGTGGAGACATTTGAAACAGAGGGTAATGATTTTATTTCTCCAGTCTGTGTGAGACAGGCAACCAGGTGAAGAGATCGCAGAAAGTAGGAAGTGATGTTTCAGATTTTTTCTTTCTTAGGACCAGGTCGAGCTGCAGAGTTTTGTATGCGATGAAATAGTGGATAGATGATGCTGGTAGGCCAGCCAAAAGAGAATTACAGTAGTCAAAACGTGAAAGAATGAGAGATGTGACAAGCACTTATGTGCTTTTTTACATCCAGTCCCCGTGTGTATGCGGTTTTGTAAATTTTGTCATCCGTTCCCACCGGCACACAATGACCTACTCTTACGAAAAGCGGAACAGGATTTAACGTGTGCGCAAGATGTTCTGAATGCGTTCGATCACGGGGCCTCGGTTTATAGTCTTATCCGAAGGACTTTTAGGACGAGTGGAGTCTGCACTGGCCCACTGTATCATACTGGCCCAGCGCTCTATGTTGTCATTCAGATATTTCTAAGTCTTTCAAGAAAAAAAAAGGCAGGAGAACGGACCAAGAAGGCAGAAAATAGACAAGGAAGAGGTGACAGGAAGAAAAGGAACGAGGCAGAAACAAAGAGAGGGATAGAAAAGAGGGAAGTCCTGGCACGGATTTTGCAGAAAAGGTGGGGATGCTAATTAGGCTGACAAGCCTTACAGTGTTCCCCCAAAGTCCTTCCGATGAGATGAGACTATAAACCGAGACCCGTGTAGGAGCTCCGCAAAACATGGTGCACTACCATTCTTGTTCTTCAGTTCTTCTGGTTCTTCTTGTTCCTTCTTCTTCTTCTTCTTCTTTGGCATCTTCTTCCTCTTTGCATTCTTCTTCTTTGCATTCTTCTTCTTCTTCATCTTCTTCTTCGTCTCTTTGCATTCTTCTTGTTTCTTGTTTTCTTGTTCTTGTTGTATATCTTCTTCTATCATCTTCTTCTCTTCTTCTTTGCATTCTTCTTCTTTGCATTCTTCTTCTTCTTCATCTTACTTCTTCTCTTCTCTGTCTTCTTCTTCTTCATCTCTTCTCCCTCCTTCTCAGATCTTCTTCTTCTTGCTTCTTCTTCTTCTTCTTCGTCCTTCTTCTTCTTCTTCTTCATCTTCTTTCTTCTTCTTCTTCTCTTCTTCTCTTCTTCTTCTTTCTTCTTCTTATTTATCATCCATTATCGTTCCATGATGAAGAGATTTTCTTTTGTTACTATTGTTTTGATTTTTTTTTAGCGGCTGACCTATACATGTTTCACTCTTCATTACCTCCCTTAGCATTTCTACATCCGATTTGATGTTGCTGTTATTGTTGTTTTGTTGTTGCTGTACCTTGTCCTAGTTTGTCTTGGGGCTTTCTGGCTCTCTACAGTTTTTGTCACCTTGTATAGTGTTTCTTACTATTGCTTTTGTTATTCATCATTACCATACCGACCTGCGCTGTTCAAGCTAGTCAGTGATCTCTGGGAACCTTTCCAGTATCACAAAACGCTTGTATTGCAAGTGTTTTGTTGTTGCTGCTGCTAAGCTGCAGCTGTTGTTGGTTGTTGTTGTTGTTGCTGTTTTGTTGTTGTAATTACTAACGCTTATCGTTTGTGAACCTCCCGAACCGGCCTGTGCAGTTTGCGATGAACTCTGTGACCTTCTGCGTCAATACGGCTTTGACGGCGTGGACATGGATTGGGAGGACCCCAGCAGCAGTCAGAAAGAGTACTTCCGGGGGCCAAGTTCTTCCGTGTAACCTCTTGCTACCTGTGTTGTTGTTGTTTGTCTGTATGGTTAGATGGTTAGGGTTTTGGTTTTTCGTTCCTCGGATAAGGCTCTGGGGATTCACCAATGATGAGATTTCGCGCATGCGGCCGTGTTTAACCCACCATTAAGGTAGCTGTATTCCGACTTCGGGGATGATGTTTAAACACGACACCAGTGTGTGCATGCAGTTTTGGAGGGAAAAAAAAATTGTCATCCGTTCCTACGGCAGAGCAGGTGTTGTTTTTTTAATACTGTGTGCAAGATGTTATCTGTATGTTCGCACACGGGACCTCAGTTTATAGCTGCAGGTGAAGGACTGTCTTTTAATACTGTGTTGCAAGATGTTATCTGTATGTTCGCACACGGGACCTCAGTGTATAGTTGCATGTGAAGGACTGTCTTTTAATACTGTGTTGCAAGATGTTATCTGTATGTTCGCACACGGGACCTCAGTTTATAGCTGCAGGTGAAGGACTGTCTTTTAATACTGTGTTGCAAGATGTTATCTGTATGTTCGCACACGGGACCTCAGTGTATAGTTTGCAGTGAAGACTGCTTTTAATACTGTTTGCCAGAATGTTATCTGTTAATTTTCTCCCACGGACCTCAGTGTATAGTTGCAGGTGAAGGACTGTCCTTTATAATGCAAGATGTTCTCTGTATGTTCGCACACGGGACCTCAGTTTATAGTTGCAGGTGAAGGACTGTCTTTTAATACTGTGTTGCAAGATGTTATCTGTATGTTCGCACACGGGGCCTCAGTTTATAGTTGCATGTGAAGGACTGTCTTTTAATGCAAGATGTTATCTGTATGTTCGCACACGGGACCTCAGTTTATAGCTGCATGTGAAGGACTGTCTTTTAATGCAAGATGTTATCTGTGTGTTCGCACACGGGACCTCAGTTTATAGTTGCATGTGAAGGACTGTCTTTTAATAACTGGTTGCAAGATGTTATCTGTATGTTCGCACACGGGACCTCAGTTTATAGCTGCATGTGAAGGACTGACTTTTAAAGTGTTGGAGGTAAGATGTTTCTGTTAAGTTTCGCGCACACGGACTCAGTCACCTCTGTTTATAGTTGCATCTGAAGGACCTCGTTTTAATGAAAATGTTATCTGTACGTTCGCACACGGGGCCTCAGTTTATAGCTGCATCTGAAGGACTGTCCGGGAAGTGGGGGTCCACACTGGGGAAAGATCCCTTCAACAGGCCCTTTAGCGATGGTTTGAATCCAGGCCCGTCAGATCGAGAGCTCTTCGCTTTAACCACTAGGCTCTCCCGCTCCCTTCTACTGCTTGAATGAAGAGATGGAGAGAGGAAGGGGGTGGGGGCCCCGATGAGTAGATAAATGTCACGGGCGTGTGTGCTTGTGTGCGTGAGTGCGCGTACGCGAACATGTGTGTGTGTGTGTGCGAGTTGTGTGTGTGTGTGTGTGTGTGTGTGTAGCCGTTCATTGCTTGTGTGAGTCTATCTATGTAGGCGTGCGTGCCTGCGTGCGTGTGTCCTCGCGCTCGTGTGTGGGTATATGCTTGTACGGCTTTGTGTGCTTAAGCACGCGAGCCGGCGTGGTGGTGTACACGCGCTTACATGTTCATGCATGTCTCTAAGAAAAAGTATATTTACCTGTCGCACACAGACTGACTCACTCGCTCACTCAATCACACATTACTGGTTCAATTTATTGGTAAAGGTGGCAATAATGTAGATTTTGACTGTTGGGGGGGGGGGGGGGGGGGGGGGGGAATGCATGTTTTAGGTGTTCTTTAGATAGAGGGGCTTGATGAAAAAAAAGCAAATGCATTGCGTATTCAATGTACCATCTGAAAAAAAAATTGACTTGACTTGCGAACTTGACACATCTCACTCACACACATACAACTCACACGCGTGCGCGCGCGCACACACACAACACACACACACACACACACAACCCGAAAACACACACCACACACACACACAAACACACACCATACAACACACACACACACACACACATACACCACACACTACGACCCACCACCTACCCACCCACCTACACCCCACCCTATCTATACACTCTTATCTACACTATACACACACCTGTTCTGTGAAGCTGTCAACTGCAGTCATCTCTGTGGCAGCTGATGCGCGCAGCCATAGAGGCAGAGGCCAAGAAAAGCGGAAGACCAGCCTTGCTTCTCTCCTTGCCTTGCCCAACAATCAGATTGTAGCCAGAAGGAGCTTCGACCTCCCTACCATAGCGGGGTGAGTCAGAAACTGCAGCCACCACCACCTCCACTACTACCACCATCACCATCACCACTCCTACAACCACTCCGCCATCACCATCACTATCACGACAATCAAAGCAAACTTTACCGCCCTCACCATCACCATCAATCACCGCAACACAAAACTCACAACAACCATATTCATCATCCCCCCCTCCACCACTACCAACACCACCACCACCACAGCACAGCAACATTAAAAAAAATCATAACAACACCTCCCCCCCCCCTCCATTCCTTCACAATCACGTTAACATATAACGAACAATATCCAAGTATGTTATGTAAATCATAAAATCTTTGTCACAATAAACTTACTTATGATTAGGAATTTAAAAAAAAAAGGTAGTAACTAGAGCGCGCCAGAGAGAGAGAGAAGAGAGAGAGAATGAGAGAGAGAGAGAGAGAGAAGAAGAAGAGAGAGATTAGAAGAGAGAAGGGAGAGAGAGAGAGAGAGAGACAGACAGAGAGAGAGAGAGAGAGAGAGAGAGAGAGAGCGAGAGAGAGATAGAGAGAGAGTGAGAGAGAGAAAGAGAGAAGAGAGAGAGAGAGAAACACAGAGAGAACAGAGAGAGAGAGAGAGCCACACACACACACAACACACACACACAACAGACAGTCAGACAGACTGACAGACAGACAGGCCACATGCTCTAACTGTTATCTCTAATGCTTAGGCAGGGCGGTGGACTTCGCCACAGCGATGGCCTACGACTTCCACCTGTATAACAAAATGGACACCCGTACCGGCTACAACAGTCCTCTCAACCCAGTCACCGGGGAGTCCCGCTATCTGTCCGCGGTAAGCAGCACTCCTTTTGTCAGGTACTGGCCAGGTAAAGGTGCCCCCAACCTGAGCTGTCCCTTGTCCGAGACCTCCGCTCCTCTAGGGGCCAGCATCATGAGGCTGGGTGGTGCCCGTCTCTTTTCCCTCTTTGCTCTACCTTCCCCATCCCTAAAGAACGCAGGTTTCCGTTTATAGCTGGGTGAACTAGACAATTTTACAAGGCACTGTCCAGGGAGGAAGAAGAAGAGGCAGACCAAGGAAGAGCTGGGAGGATAACATCAGCGAATGGACAGGCCTAGAACTCAACAAAACCCTGAGAAAGGCAGAACAGAGAGAGGAATGGAGGGAACTGGTTTGTTGAGTCCTTTGAGGGGCCCCCACGGTTCGTCAGACTAACGGGACACACACTGAGAGAGAGAGAGAGGAGAGAGAGAAGAGAGATGAGAGAGAGAGAGAGAGAGAGAAGAAGAGAGGAGAGAGAGAGAGAGAGAAGAACTAGGGGGCTGTACTAGGAAGCCAATGCGCACGAATGGTCACCCATCCAAGAGTAACCTTACCTTGAGGATAGCGTGTGCTTTGATCACTGAGCTATTCTGTAGACTACACGTTGATATCTTTATGAGCAACAGATGGAAATAGTGTTATGTCAGCTTTGGTCGCTTGTTCATGGTAAAAGTGAGGATGACACCAGGCAACAAAACTACAATGCCAATGATACACAACAATGCAGCCGTATGGTTCACAGTACAAACATTAAATCAGCTCGTAATTTAGGTAAACATTGCATAGCATCCGGAACATTTTCAGTATAATGGAGATGAATCCTTTACGCTTTAAGCTTCGTTGTGTGCTCAATAAGAAGTAGCTCCTTTCACAATCAAATACTTTGTGAATGTTTTGCTTAATATGCCTTAGTTGTGATTAACACTGAGAGTCCCTATTCAGGACAAGGGCCGGATGAAAACAAAAACGAAAAAAAAAAGAATGTACTATTTATCCTTAACTTCTTAGGAATGAAACTCTCTCTCTCTCTCATGCGTATGGGCAATTAAAAGCCTTTGCATGTCATTAATCATTATCATTTTCTCTCTCTCTCTCTCTCAAAGCGTGTAATGGCATTTAAAACCTTTTGTCTTTTTTTTTAATACCACTATTAAGTCACGAGATTTCTCTGATGAAATACGGGGCTGCTCCTCCCCGGAGAATAGCCGGGTCGCCATCAAGAGTCAGCGCCACTATTTTTTCCTTTTTTGTGTTCTGCAACTGTATGCGTTTCCCTATCAGTGTGCTTTTTTTCCAAGAATTTTTGCCAGGGACAACTCTCTTGTTGCCGTGGGTTCTTTTTATACGTGCGCTGAAAATTTTTTGTGTAACACACGGGACCTATCGTTTTAACGTCTCATCCGAAAGACTGAGCGCATACGCCCAGACCACCACTCATGGTCGATGGATGGGGGAAAAGTTTCGGGCCCTCATTGTCATTATCATTGTCATTATCTCTCTCTCTCTGTCTGTCTCTCTGTCTGTCTGCAGTCTGGAATGGTCAACTACTACCTGAAGGAAGCGGGGTTCCCGGGGCCCAAGCTGCTGCTGGGCATTCCCACCTACGGCCGGTCCTGGAAGCTGGCCAATGCCGCTTCTCACGGTCTGCACGCTCCCGCTGTGGGCAAGGGGGACCCCGGCCCTGTCCGCCGCCTTACCGGAATTTACACCTACCCTGATGTGAGTGAGCGTGTGTATGTGTGTGTGTGTGTGGTTTGGTGTGTGTATGTGTGTGTGTTATGTGTGTGTAATGTGTGTGTAAATTGTGTTTATGTGTGTGTTGTATGTGTTGTGTGTTAATGTGTTGTATGTGTGTGTGTGTTGGTGTGGTCGTGTGTATGTGAGTGTGTTGTGTGTTGTGTGGTGGTGATGTGTGGTGAGCGAGAGAGCGAGAGAGAGTGTAGTGTGTGAGAGGAGAGAGTGTGTGTGAGAGAGAGTGGAAGAAGAGGGAGAGAGAGAAGAGAGGGTGAGAAAGAGAGAGAGAGAGTGAGAGAGGGAGAGAGGGCGGGAGAGAGAGAGAGAGAGGGAGTGAGTGAGAATAGAGAGGGAGAGTGAGTGAGAGAGGGAGTGAGTGTGAGAGTGAGAGAGTGATTGAGAGAGAGAGAGAGGGAAAGAGGGAGGGAGAGGGAGAGAGGAGGGAGAGAGGGAGAGAGAGGGAGAGGGAGAGAGGGATGGAGAGAGTGAGAGAGAGGGAGAGAGAGAGGGGGAGGGAGAGAGAGGGAGAGAGGGGTTAGAGAGACGAGAGGGAGAGAGTGAGAGAGAGGAGAGTGATAGAGAGAGAGAGAGAAGAGAGAGAGAGAGAGAGAGAGAGAGAGAGAGAGAGAGAGAGAGAGAAGAGAGAGAGAGAAGAGAGAGAGAGAAGGAGAGACGGAGAGACAGAGAAAGAGAGAGAGAGATTGTGTGTTCGTTCATTCTTGTATTCAACGTATGTTCACTATCAGTTGTTGTTGTGTGTTCACCAGCTTAACACTCTCGGGGATCACCCAGAACGCGCACTCTGACTCACTCATCCCACCTGGGAATCACTGTTTAGATTGAAATTGCACACTGAATGGGAGGATTGCCTGTACGACTGTTTTGAAGTACCTCGCCATATAGGCAGCCATACTCCGACTTCAGAGGATTTTTTTCTCCTTTAAAGGAGAGTGCAGGTTGTTATGTGAAGAGCTTGTCATGGCTGAAGGCAATCTCAACACAACATTTTACAACATAACATTTTAGTGTAGGCCTTGGCATTTAGCTGGCATCAATAACTGACATAGCTTTTGGCCTGGACCGATTTACTATTAGCGATATCAGGCAGGGGGAAAGGGACTGATAAAAGAAATGACAAAATACAATATAGAGAGAGAACCATGTAACAGTAAAGTGTCAAGCCACGAAAGTTTCGCATAAAAATGCAACTAGGTGAAAACAATTTAAAGGAGCTTTTAAAGAAAGGCAAAATCTTGCCTATGGACAAGAGACTTAGAAAAAGCAAAACATAGTTTGGTGTGAAATTGTGTGTGTTGTGTTGTTTTGTGTTCTGTTGTGTTATATATGTATAGAGGAGTGGAGAAGGCTGCAAGTGAGCCAACAACCAAGAAAAGGAGAGTATATACAATTATTGGTGCTTAATAAAATCGCTTTACCTTTTAATAAAATCGCGCGCGCGCGCGCACATACACACACTCTCTCTCTTTCCTTCTCTCTCTTTCTTTAAACACACACACACACACACCCATACACACACACACACACACACACACACACACACACTACCACACACACACACAACACACACACACACTCACCCCACACACGATCTTTCCCTCCCTGGGCCCCCCCCCCCCTCCTCTACATACAAATGGACATAACTTCCAACTGTAACTTTTTGATCGTTTGTTGTTGTCGTGCTTGTTATCACTAACAAAATGAAAGCATTTAAATTGAAAACCATCACGACCAACGGACGATGACCACCACCACCGACAACAACACATGCCTTTCCCTCAACACCCCTCCCTCCCCCCCCAAATGAACATAACTTCCCAGCTATAGTGTTTGATCATTTGTTTTGTTATCACTTACAAAATGGAAAACGTTAAAACTAGAAAACCACCACCACCATCACACCACCACAACTACTACTAACTACTACTACTACTACACTACACTACACTACTATACTACACTACTACTACACCACCACCACCACCACTACTACTACTACTATTAACTAAACAGCCACTTACTACTACCTACTACTACTACTACCACCACACCACCACTACTACTACTACTAAAAACTACTATTACTACAGCCACTACAACTATCCTACTACTACTAACTACTTACTACTACAACTACAGCCTCCCAACCTTCACCACACCACCTACCACCTACACCTCCCCAACCCCAGTCACCCACTCCCTCCTCCCCCCCCCCCCGTTCCCCCCCCCCCCCCCCCACACACACACCTGAAGCGGCCCACACAAAAGACAACAACTAACCGGAGCAACTGACTGGCGGCTGCTCAGGCCTGTGTAGCCCTGCAGCAGGGAGCGCAGAGCGTGGCCGACTCGCGTGCAGGGGCAGTGTACCTGTACCACGACACCAACTGGGTAGCCTACGATGACCAGACCACCGTCAGAGCCAAGGTAAGATCATGATCATCATAATGATGATGATGATGATAATGATAATAATGATGATGATGATGATAATAATAATAATTATGTGATAATATAAATAATCATAATAATTAATAATAATAATAATAACGATACTACACCTACTACTACTAACTACTACTCAACTACTACTACTACTACTACTACTACTACTACTACTACTACTACTACTACTACTACTACTGCATGGTATTTACATAGCGCTGAATCTTGTAAAGCAAACAAAATCGAAGCGCTTGCGTTCAAATCATTAACACACGTATGACCTTCTACAGAACATTAGAGTTATATTCAAATGTATGCTCCATAACACTACTCTCAAGCACTCTGTCCGACTCACCCCCCCCCCCCCTTTCCTCAATAGATACCGGGGGCCCTTTCGGTGTTAAATACATAAGGACGATACAGATAGTTTTAGTGGGAGAGCACTGCTCTCCCGTACGGACGGGATAAGCCTAGTGGTTAGAACATTGCTCTCGCAATCTGACAAACCCATGTTCGATTCCCGTTCAAGGGGAATTTTTCCCTCTGGAGTTAACATCAAGTGCCGACTCCACTCTCCCCCAAAAGTCCTGTCGATGAGACTACCAAACCGAGCGCGTGTGCGAACGCACGCAGAACATCTTGCGCACACGTTAAATCCTGTTCCGCTTTTCGTAAGAGTAGGCCATTGTGTGCCTGTGGGAAGAGATGACAATTTACAAAACCGCATACACACAGGGACTGGATGTAAAAAAAGCACATAAGTGCTTATTCCATTATCCTCGATATAAAAGAATAAAACAAACAAACTAAGGTTAAATTATCATTAATATAGCAAGCAGCCTTTGAGCGTGGTTGCCATCGCGGATAGGTGACTGCCGTTCGCCTCCCCCAGTTCACCCAGCTGTAAACGGGGTACCTACCCTCTTTAGGGACAAGGAAGGTAAAGCAATGATGGAGAGGAGATGGGGCAACGCTTTCAGTATGCTGGAACCTTCAAGAAGCTGAGGTCTCTTGACACTTCCCTCTCCAGCCGACCTAACCTCACAGGCTATGGGGAAACTTTTACCTAGCACCCCACATTCTGGTATTCCTCTGTGAGAGATTCCCCTGATTCTATCACTCTCTCTAGTTTTGTTTTTTACAGTTTTATAATCCTCTCCTTCTGCTTCTGTCTGCCTTCCCTCAGTCCATTCTTCTGCTTGTTTTTTTAATATTAAAAAAAAAAGCAAACCTGAAAACTTTTCATTAAGATGAATGGAAACCTTTTGCTGTATTTTTTTGTTCCGACAACCAATAGTGATGTTGTGATTACTGAGATGGGCACAAAATGTCCCCTTCTGCATGTCATTTTGCCCATATGGGCATTTGTTTTTATTATTTTGCAGCGTTATTTTTTTCTTACGCTTTTTAAAAAAAATAACACGGGAATCACAAATCAAGCAGAATGGCTGACGACCTTACCCTGGTTTTGTCTTATATCCTCGAAGTCGGAATGCGGCTACCTAAATGGTGGGCAAAAATCGGTCACATACGCAAAAATCTCACCATTGGTAAACCTGAGAGGTTTATCTAGCCGAAGACGAAAAACAATATCTCGTGGAATTAGATTATCAAGGTACTTTGTCATTTAATGTGGGTGTTTTTTTTTCTCCAGATCGATGGTGTTGGATATTTGACGGGATTAGGAGGTATTGGTTTTCAACTGAAAGTGAATGTTTTTTGAGCCCCTGAAACTGGGTGAGGTAACAAGCCTGATATGCATATCGTGGTCATTTGGGCTAAGTAATAAAATATGAAAATTAATAATGTTTCATCATATCATATTGCATTAATTGATCACTGGGGTTTTCTGGATGGTGCTATGCTATGAAGTGAACCTGTTTTGAGACTACTTGACATGACCTGTCTTTAAAGCTTCCTGTCTTATGTAATTATCTTGGGCGTCAACACCACCCGAAAGAACCTAAAATCCTCCGAAGTCGGAGTATGGAAGCAGCGAGAGAGAGAGAGAGAGGAGAGAGAAGAGAGAGAAGAAGAGAGAGAGAGGAAGAGAGTGAGAGAGAGGAGAGAGAGAGTAGAGAGAGGAGAGAGAGAGCGCACTCCTTCCTATCTCTGGTCTGTCACTCACCCAGTCCCTCCGCCTGTTCGCATACAACATTGGCACAGTCTCGAATCTAACAAGCAATCTCTGAGTCTCTAGTTGCTCTTTACTCTCCGCCACCTGACTGCACAACACTAATTTCGGCGGGTCTTGAATGTAAGCCATAACACTAGCAGCAGCAGCAGCACCACCCCCCCAGGCTAACAACAACGCTGGTTTTTCCATTACAGAGCCAGTGGGCCAGAAGCAGCGGACTGGGCGGGGTGGGGGTGTGGGCCCTTCATCTTGACGACGTCACCGGAGTCTGCAAAAAGGGACCTCTGCCCCTGATCCAGGCCATGAAGGCTGCCCTGCTGGGGCAGACACAGATCCTCCCATCCCTCGACCTCCTCATGGACAACCCAAGAAGGTGACAGCCAAGTCATCCCTCTGCCGACATGTTACATGCCCGGTCCCGACACACAGAGAGACTCTTCCGTCTATCGGTGGGGTCCACGAGGACCCTCTACTATGCCTCCTGCAAAACGAGCTGATCGTGGAGTCCAACAGGGCCCAACTGCCGGCAGGAGTCCAGGGCTCCACTGGACTCCCCCCCCCCTGCCCAACCGACCTCGTCCCCGGAAGGGTGATCTCCATGAGAAAGTGGTCGTGCAGCTGGAAGAGAATGGGAGGCTGCTCCTAAACGCAAAACTAAGTCACTAATGTCTCTGCATTTTTGATGGCAGAGAATGGCAGTGTTGAAGTTGCTTCTGGAGATTTTTTTTTGGGGGAGGGGGGGGTTGGAAAAGAATTCTTGGAATCTTAGCACAGCTACTGCTTCCTTTTTTTCTTTTCAGTTGCTTACAGCATTATCGATTGTTGTAAAGAATTTTTTGTTGTTGATGTTCTGTTTTGTTGCGTGGTTTGTTGTTGGGGTTTTTTTTGGGTTTTGTGGAGGTTATTATAAGTCATTTTGATTTTTTAAAATTGCTTAAGCAGAGGTATTTTGTTTTTTTCTTCAAAATCTCTGTATGTCTACACCACGTGCAAAGTCAAAAGAATTGCCAAAGAACATTTCATTCAAGAGTTTTATGGATAGATTGTTTGTGAAAGTCCGGCAGATGACATAGACATGGCGGTTATTGTTTTTTCTTCAACGGATGGTAAATACCGTTCATTATCCCATATTAACTTGCATACAGCTGAATATTGTCAAGGTAAGACAGCATATTTAGCCAGACAGGCTCGCACGTTGACGCTGTTCAAATGACACTGCTGATTTCCCTTCCTTTCCAGTGTGTCCCCAAGGTCAATCTTTGCCCTCTCACTCTTTGCCTTTATATACTTATAACTATACAGCTGTCAGCACTGCACTGACTCAGAGCACCGCTCCACCTGTTATTTGCTTGGTGCTTATTTCAAACTTTTTGTTAAGTTTCTAAAGTTTTTTTCCTTCTTTCATGTATTTTGTTGAACAATACGGCAAAACGTTTTGCGAACAAGATTATTCAATAGTGTGCTATTTTGTTGTAAATCAAATTAAATAGAATGAATGACTTCAGCAAGCTGAAAATAGAAAAACTGCTAGCAGACTGGCAATCTGTTATCAATAGCAGATTTTCTTTGTTCCGTCTCCGTCCTCTGTCCGGTTCCCTGCTACCGTGCATTGTAGCACTATGGTTCCCATACTTTTAGATTGACTGCCTGTGTTGGAAGTGGTCATCTTTAATTCCTGTAGGCTATATACTCTAGTGTAACCTCAATGGTGTGAAGTGTATCACAGTCCAGCTAGTCTTCTTCTGGCAGTTATGAATGAAAGAACCTACATCAACAACAAACAAACAAACAACAATACTGACACGACAGTTAATACTTTGCTATTCCGGATACCTTACAGGGAGACCACATCAACAACAAACAAACTAACAACAATAATGACACGACAGTTAATACTTTGCTATTCCGGATACCTTACAGGGAGACCACATCAACAACAAACAAACTAACAACAATAATGACACGACAGTTAATACTTTGCTATTCCGGATACCTTACAGGGAGACCACATCAACAACAAACAAACTAACAATAATGACACGACAGTTAATACTTTGCTATTCCGGATACCTTAACAGGAGGACCGACATCAACAACAAACAAACTAACAACATAAGACACACAGTTAATACTTTTCACTATTCCGGATACCTTACAGGAGACCACATAACAACAAACAACTACCAACAATAATGACACGAACACAGTTAATTACTCACTATTCCGGATACCTTTCGGAGACCAATTAAACACAACAACAAACAAACTAACAACAATAATGACACGACAGTTTAATACTTTGCTATTTCCGGATACCTACAGGGAGACCACATCAACAACAAACAAACTAACAACAATAATGACACGACAGTTACTGCTTCAACTATTCCGATACCTTACGGGAGACCACATCAACAAAAAACATCAAAATGATCACACAATTAAACTCTTCACTATTCCAACGGGTTTTTTGGGGGGTTTTTTTTTTGGGGGGTTTGGGGGGGGGGGGGGGGGGGGTTGGGGGGGTTTTTGGGGGGTTGTTTTTTGGGGGGGGTTTGGGTTGTGTTCCCTCTTTTTTTTTGGGTTTTGGGGGGGGGTTGGGGGTGTTTTTCGTCTCCATCCCTTTGGGCGTGGTGGTGTTTGGGGTGGTAGAAAGGTAGTATTGGTTGTGGGGTGTGTGGTGGTGTGGTGTGGGGTTGTGTGTGTGTTTGTGTGTGTGTGTGTTGTATAAGGAAAGGTAGGGGTAAAGGTAAAGGAAAGGGGTAGGGGAAGGTAGGTAAGGGTGGGGAAAGGAAGGGTAGGTAAGATTGGTGGGGAAGGGGTGGGGGAAGGGAAAGGGAAGGTGTAGGGAAGGGTGGGGTAAGGGTAGGTAAGGGTTGGTAGGGTAAAGGGAAAAGGTAGGGTAGGAAAGGTGGGGGAAGGGGTAGGTAAGGGTGGGAAAGGGGGGTAAGGGTAGGGTAAGGGTTGGGTAAAGGTGGGGAAGGGGTTGGTGGGGAAAAGGGGGGGTAGGTAAGGGTAGGTAGGGAAAGGGGTGGGGTAGGGTAGGAAGGGTAGGTTAGGGGTAAAGAAAGGAAGGTAGGGTAGGATAGAATGGTAGGGAAGGGAAGGGAGGGTAGGGTAAGTGGGTTAGGATGGAAGGGGAGGTAGTAGGTAGGGAAGGGTAGGGTAGGGTAGTATAGGGTAGTGTGTTGTGTTGTGCTGTGTTATATAGTTGTTTTCAAAAAAAAAAATTGTGCTGTACTGTATATATTGCGTTGTATTGTATTGTTGTGTCGCCTAGTGTTATGTAGTGTCTCGTATACCTCTTTCAGTCACAACAGTTTTCTCGGCGTCGAACTCAAGACTGCTGTCTCTGGAGAGAAAGCGTCACCACAAGACTAGCACAACCTTTTTAAAACAACAAAAAAATTCTTTTCTTTCCTTGTAATTGTCCTATCTACACGTCCACTTGTTTCTCTACCAGATTTGCTTTTTTTTTCTACAGAATTTTACCAGGGACAACTCTCTTGTTGCCCTGGGTTCTTTCACGTGAGCTAAATAGGTGTGGCACAGGGTGTCTCGGTTTATTTTGGTCTCATCCAAACCAAAGGACTAGAACGCAGGCCACAACTCATGGTCTGGGTTGATGGAGACCAAAAAAACAAACGGCAGAAACGGGAATCGAACCCACATGTCCAGGTAAGTGCTTTAGCTGTAGACCACTTACCTATCATATGGGGGAAGGTTGTTGATGACGTACCGGGGTTTGTTTTCTTTCAGACAGTGTAGCTGTGTCGATTGTTAGTATCTTGGGGATAACAAGGGGAAGGGGAGGGGGTGTGTGTGTGTGTGTGTGTGTGTTGTGTTTGCATTTATTGTGTGTGTTGTGTGTTGGTGCTGTGTGCGTGCGTGTGGTTGTTTGTTGTTTTTTCATTTAAACGTCTATTCACATTAATTTGTTTTATATATCTCCTCTCTTATATCAATATAATATCTCTAATATCTATATTACATATTTTATATATATATATTCCTCTCTCCTCTCTCTCTCTCCTCTCTCTCTCTTAATATAAAAAATAATATAAAAAATGGTGTGTGGTGTGTGTGTTTTTTTGTGTGTGTGTGTTTTGTGTTGCCCATTTTTGGTTTTGGATGGTGTTGGTTGTATATTTGCTTTTATGATGCTGTAGTGGTGAAGGGGATGGGACAGCTCACTGGTCAGACCACTCGCTCTCCCCAAGCTAAGGTTTACCTGCGTTGAGTGTGGTTACCTCTTGGATGGATGCCACTTCCTGTATCTAGGCTTCAGTACAGTCCCCCAGTTCACCCAGCTGCGAATGGGTACTTGCCATCTTTATGGGCAGGGAAGATACAGCAGCGGGGGGGAGATGGGCGCCACCCTCAAAATGCTGTCCCCTAGAGAAGCGGAGGAGTCTGACACCTCCCTTCCCAGTGACCGCAAAGGTAATGGGAACACCTGTAACTTTGTTACTCGCGGTGGAGCAAACTGTCAACCAAAGCAAAGACCAAGATACACGATACCAAAGTATTGTCCTTTGACAACACGATGCAACGTAAACACACACATTGCCGTTTAAAATGTCCGTATACGTAGCTTCTTAAACTTGTTGACATATACCGTCCTCCTTTCAGCCCACCATTCTTTTATTACAATTGATTCAAACCCATTACAAACACCCCCGCCTTTCCCTTCCACCCAAGCACTTTAAAGAGGTTGACGTTATTAAGGCAACTGGACAATAGTCATTCTAGACCTTAGGGATGGTTTTTCTTTTTTGGAATCAGGGATGGCAGGTACTGTTTTCCACAGTCGAGGAACAATGCCAGTGTCCAGGGACTTCTTGGACCAGCATGGAGAGCACTGATACAAGTGATCTGCTGCATTTCTTCAATGCTATGTCACTGATGATGTCTGGACAACTGGCATTTCGTGGGTTGGTACTTCTGAAGCACACCTCTCCGTAGATTCTGTGATAACCAGAGGCGTGCCAGGAGTCTGCCCCAACTCTCCCAGCATCGCTCTCTGCTCTGACCTACAGTCGTGCTGGTCAAGGTGGGTGAAGAAGGTGTTCAGGTCGATCGTCAGCTAGCTGCTGGGTGTCCTCAGCCCCTGATGATGCACTTCCAGCCCTCCCTGCTCTGTCTGTATCCCGTCATGGTGTTGACACTTTGCCACAGCTGTCTGCAGTTGCTGGGGCAGAAAGAGAGGCCTCTTTCTTTTTGCAGTGCTGGTCTTTACCCTCAGACACTTCCATGCTGACTTTCCTCTGGAGACTTTGGACTAAAGTCTCATTTCCTTCTCTCAGCTGAGTTCGTCGCTGCCTGAGAAGTGATCCAGTGTACGTATATCTGTTATCAGGAGATGTTAACTTTCCTGGATCATTATCATCTTGACCATTGTCGTGATCGTCATCATCATCACGTCGTCGTCGTCGACGTCATCTTTATCCTCCTCTTCCTCGTCGTCCCCCTCCTCCCCCTCCCCCTCCTCCTCATTATTAACGTCATGGTCATCTTTTCACCGTTTCAGGTGGTGGCCAACACGTTCATCTTCCTGGGCATCAACGTGGTGGGCTTGTTCAACATGTTCTTTGTGGAGCAGTACCGGCGCCAAATCTTCCTGGAGGCCAAGGACTGTGTGCAGACCCGCCTGGAGACTCAGAGAGAGAACATGAAGCAGGTCTGTGGGCCTTGTGGCCTGGCCAGGGCTGGTTTACTGTAGTGTAGTGTAGTGTATTCTTCGTCTGCGTCAAACGCTCAGACAGCAACGATTGTTGTCGGCCATATGAGCGCGCGCGCGCGTGTGTATGTGTATGTCTGTCTGTCTGTCCGTCTGTGTGCACGCGCACCACATTCAACATATACATGAAAAAAGGAAAAGTCAAACTAAATCAAGAGCATAATCAGGAAAAGACATCCCCCCCAAAAAAAAAAAAAAAGCAACAGACAGACAGGCAGCGAGTGTCAAAGTGACCTGAAGACTTGTGCTGTACTTTGCAGGAGAGGTTGCTGCTGTCGCTGCTTCCAGAGTACATCATCTCCAAGATGAAGGAGGAAACCAGAAGGCAGCAGAACTTCCACAGCATCTTCACTGAGTTCCATCCTCAAGTCAGGTTAGTAAACAGAGAAGAAGAGAGAGAGAGAGAGAGAGAGAGAGAAAAAAGAGGAGGAAACAACAAAATCACAGTAATGGAAAACAAACAAATATACAGGGCAGATACCTGCGGTTAGAGCTTGCTCTCGCAAAATTGATTCCCAGGACCAGCCCCCGGTTTGAGCCACCCACCACACCACTGCAGCGCACTACTATTTTCTGTCTCGTTAGGGGGTTCTATGTGGGTCCTCTATTTATCATACAAGGGGCCCCCAAACAACCAAAAAAAACCACAAGCCTCTTTTTCTGGTGGCCCAAAGGCGGGCCCGGCATTGATGGGGTTTTCCCTTGGATTTCTGACCCTGAAATTGCAAAAACGATTCGGGTATGGGAAAGCAGGGGGCAAAAGGCAGCGTGGGGAAAACAGAATGAAGACAAGGCATTAAAAAATAAACCCCTTACACTAACATATCCACACAACTATAAGTCAGACAGGGCTAATTTTAATTAGTCACATGAGCTCAGCACACGCCCCTTCCCTTTGACAGGGCCCCAATACGCTAAAATTTCACCCCTCTAACTGCAAAGACCACACTACATCACTATTTCCAAAACGTTCACCCTTCAACCATTTTTACAGGCAATCAAACAATTTTCAACATTTAACATTAAAACGCTCACGATCTCAAGCATCGACTTGCTCTGTACACGACTTCCCCCCCTTTTACTGCAATAGATGTGCCTTCTGATCCATTTTTACAGGAAAATATCCATGGATTCACTGGGCAAAGGGGGGTATTTTGTATTCATGTAGTATGTAGTATTAAAGTAAGAGATAGGGGAAAAAACCGAGTCAAGCCAAATGCTCTTCAAACTTACCCAGTTTTTAATAAAACCCCCCCCACTTTGGGGGCCCTTCTCTGCCCGGGGAAAAATTTTGGCCCCCAAAAAATTTCCGAAAAAGTTTTTAAAAAAACTAAATTTTAAGAAACACTTTTAAAAAAAAAACGGTTTTTTCCCAAATTTAATAAAAAATTCAACCCTTTCTTTTTTAAAACAAAAAAATTTAAATAAAAAAAAAAAAGTCAAAACCAAACCCCAAAACCCTTTCTTTTCCAAGACCAAAATTAAAAAGGGCCCCCAGGGAAATTTTTAAAAAAAACCATCTTTATTAAGTGGGGCAAAAAG
>CM054142.1:74166009-74174931 GCA_028751875.1 Rapana venosa | reverse complement strand
CAATTTTTTAAAAAATTTATATATAAATATATTTAAAGGGAAAGAGAGAGAGAGAGAGGGGAGAGAGAGAGAGAGAGAGGGGAGAGGGGGAGGGGAAAGAAGGGGGAGAGAGGGGAAGAAGAGGGGGGGAGAGAGGAGGAGAGAGAGAGAGAGAGAGAGAGGGGAGAGGGGGCGGGATAGCTCAGTGGTCGGAGCACTCGCTTTCCCCCAGTCAAGGTTAAGCAGCATCGAGCGTGGTTACCACTTGGATGAGTGACCGTTTGTGCGCCTTGGCTTCGGTACAGTTCCCCAGTTCACCCAGATGTAAATGAGTACCTGCCCTCTTTAGGTTCAGGGAAGGTTAAGCAGCGAGGGAGAGGAGATGGGCGCCGCCCTCAATATGCTGACCCCTTGAGAAGCTGAGGTCTCTGACGCCTCGCTCCCCTACGACCACATGTTGAGGGCGGCGCCCATCTCCTCTCCCTCGCTGCTTTACCTTCCCTGACCCTAAAGAGGGCAGGTACCCATTTACAGCTGGGTGAACTGAGAGGAACTGTACTGAAGCCAAGGCGCGCAAACGGTCACCCATCCAACTGGTAACCACGCTCGATGCTGCTTAACCTTAGCTTGGGGGGAAAGCGAGTGTTCCGACTACTAAGCTATCCCGTCCCGTTTTAAGTACTACAGTCAAATACTTCAAATAAAGCGTGGATTGATAAAATGTGTAGGTTTTTCGCCTTTTCTCTTTTGTCAGTAGTTAATGATTTTTCTCGAAATATCTAGCCCACTGATTGCAGATTTATCGTAGCTTGTTGAAAAAGTAATTTTTCATGTTGCAGAATTTTGGGGTCTGTTGCTGTTGGTTTTGAAAGAAAAGTCTCCATCGAGTTTCCTCTTTTATTTTTTTGTGATTAAAGTTTTTTTTTACTTGTTTGAATTTAATCATTGTAAGTCGAGAAAATACACTTATTTGGTTTTAAGTGAAACAAAAACATAATAATGTCTAAAGCAGTAACAGCGTTTCGTAAACCAAAAGTAAATATATTAAAAAAATTAACCTTAACCACGAATCTGTTTTGGTGTGTGTGTGTGTGTTGTGTTTTGTGTGTGTGGTGTGTGTGTGTGTGTGTTGTGTGTGTGGTGTGTGTGTTTTGTGGGGGGGGTGTGTGTGTGTGTGTGTGTGCCTCTCTCTATCTCTCTCTGTTTGAAACATACGCACACACACAGACACACTCTCTATCTGAAAACTCCCTCACCAGCATATTCAGTAATCTAAAACAAGCATTTGAAATTGTGAAAGGTCTTTGTCACAGTCCCATTGGACATTTGTTATAGTTACATTAACGTTAATGACTTGTTTTTGTTTGTTTTTAATTCCTGTTGCATTTCCAAGTTTCTTTTCGAGATTTTTTTTAAAGAACACATCCACCTCACCCGGTTTTGTTGTTGTTGTTTTTGGGGTTTTTTCCCCCGTCTAATATCACTGAATGTGAACAGGCGTGAAATTGAAGTCAACAACTAACTCTCTCTCTCTCTTTTCTCCCTCTCTCTCTCTCTCTCTCTCTCTCTCTCTCTCCCCTCTCCCTCTCTCTCTCTTCTCTTCTTCTTCTTTCTTCTTCTTCTTCTTTCTTCTTCTTCTTCTTCTTTCTTTTTGTTGGTTTTTTTTCTTTTTCTTTTGTTTTTTTTGTTTTGTTTTTGGTTGTTGGGTTTTTGGGTGTTTTTTTTTTTTTGGGGGGGGGGGGATTTTTAGGGTTTTCTTTTATTTAATTTTTGTTGGTTGTTTTGGGGTGTTTTTTTTAAAAGGGTTATTCCCCTTTGTTTTACTGTGTGAGAGTTAAGTATTGGGGTTTATTATAAGATGTATTCCTACGGGCGGGGACTGGATGTAAAAAAGCACTGAGTGCTTATTCATTATCTCGAATAAAAATTTGTCTTATCTCTCTCTCCCTCCCCGTCCTCTCTCTCTCTTTTTCTCTCTCTCTCCCTCTCTCTCCCCTCTTCTCTCTCTCTCTCTCTCTCTTTTCCCCCCCTTCCCCCTTCCCCCTCCCCTCTCTCCTTCCCTCTTCCCCCCCCCTCTTCCCCTCTCTTGCTCTCTCCCCTCCCCCCCCCCCTCTCCTCTCCCCCCCCCCTCTCCCCCCCCCCCCCTCTCTTTCTTTTCTCTCCTCACCTTTTACCACTCCAAAAATTGCCATCAAGCATCCACAAAAAAAAACACAAAAACGTGACGTCCGGCGGACGTCAGTGTCTACGTCGGCCGTTGCTCGTGACGTCATGGAGGTGAGTAGGTAGGCCCAGTAACACAGATGCTTTCTGCGTAAAAGAAAGTGAGGGGAGCGTTTTAGGTGAACAAGCAGAGGGGGGGGGGTCGAAAGAGTGCCGTTTCTCTGGCGCTGCTGAATGTGAACATCGACTGACCAAAAAGGGGCTGTGGGCAAGCAGGAGAGAGGGAGAGAGGGGGGGGGGGGGGGGGAGGGAGGGAGAGGGGGGAGAGGGAGAGGGGGGAGGAGGGGGGGAGAGGGGGAGGGGGGAGGTGGGAGAGGGAGGGGAGGGAGGGAGAGGGAGGGAGAGGGGGGGGGGGGAGGGGAGGGAGGGGAGAGGGGGAGAGAGGGGGGAGGGGGGAAGAGGGGGGGGGGGGGAGGGAGGGGAGGGGGGATGGGAGAGAGGGGTGATCAAGAGAGAGGAGAGGGTTGTGTGTGTGTGTGTGTGTGTTTTTAAGGAGAGGGGAGGGAAGAGGAGAGAGAGGAGGGGGAGAGAGAGGGGAAGAGAGAGAAGAGAGAGAAAGAAAAAGAGAGAGAAAGAGAGAGAGAGGAAAAGAATAGAGGGGGGGGAGGGGGGAGGGGGAAAGGGGGGAGGGGGGGAGAGGGGGGAAAAGGGGAGAGGGAGGGAGGGAGATTGAAGAGAAGGGAAAAAAGAGGAGAAGAGTTGAAGGGGGGGGAGGGGAAGGGAAAGGGGGAGAGGGGGGAGGGAGAGAGAGAGAGGGGGGGGGGGGAAGGGGGGGGAGAAGAGGTGTTATCAGAAGAGAGAGAGAGAGAGAGAGAGGAGAGAGAGAGAGAGAGAGAGGGGGGAGAGAGAGAGAAAGGGGGGGAGAGAGAAGGGGGGTGAACAAGAGAGAGAGAGAGAGAGAGAGAGATTTGGGGTTTTTATTTCGAGAAAAGGAAAGAAGCACGGAGCGGAAAACGAGAGAGGAGAGGGGGGGGGGGGGAAAGGAGAGAGAGAGAAGGGGGAGAGGAGAGGAAAAGGGAGAGGACAAAAAGACAAAAATAGAGAGAGATTAAAAATAAAGTTCTTTTTAAATTTCGGGGGAAAGGGGAAGAAAAGGGGGGGGGGAGGGAGAGAGAGAGAGGAAAGGAGAGAGGAGAGGGGGAAGAGAGAGAGAGGAGGAGAAAGGGGGAGAGAGAAGAGAGGGGCGACTACACACCACCCACGCATTTAAAAGTCAATTTCGTTTGCGCCATCAGTAACTTGCTTTCATGAATCAATTTTAACAGGGGATCAAAAAATCACCTTTTTTTAAATTTAAAGCTTTAAAAAAACTGTGTTCCTACACTGCTGTCTTTCTGTCTGTCTGTCTGTCTGCTGTCTGTCTGTCTGTTCTGTCTGTCTGTCTGCAGCCTGTATGTCTTTTCCCTGCCTGTCTGTCTGTCTGTCTGTCTTTCTGTCTGTTCTGCCTGTCTGTCTGCCTGCCTGTCTGCCTGCCTGCCGTATGTCTGTCCGTCTGTTGCCTGTCTGCCTGTTTGTCTGTTGTCTATCTGTCTCTCTGCCTGTCTGTCTGTCTGTCTGTCTGCCTGTCTGTTCTGTCTGCCTGTCTGTTTGTCTGCCTGTCTGTTTGTCTGCCTGTCTGTCTGCCTGCCCTTGCCTGCCTGCCTGCTGTCTGTCTGTCTGTCTGTCTGTCTGCGTCTGTTTGTCTGTCTGTCTGATTGTCTGTCTGTCTGTCTGTTTGTTTGTCTGTCTGCCTGTCTGTTTGTTTGTCTGCCTGCCTGTCTGTTTGTCTGTCGGTCTTCCTGTTTCTATCTATCTATCTATCTATCTATCTATCTATCTATCTATCTATTTATCTATCTATCTATCTATCTATCTATCTTTCTATCTATCTATCTATTTATCTATCTATCCTTCGGATGAGACTATAAACCGAGGCCCCGTGTGCGAACGCATGCGGAACATCTTGCGCACACGTTAAATTATGTACCCTTTTTCGTAAGAGTAGGCCAAGGTGTGCCGGTGGGAACAGATGACAGAATTTACAAATCCGCATACACACGAAAACTGGATGTAAAAAAAAGCATAATAGCGCTTATTCCATTATCTTCGATATGAAAAAATAAGATGAAATAAAATAAAACCACACACACCAACACCACACACAAAACACCACACCACATGCAAAAAACACACAAACGCACAATATACATACACACACGGCCGCATGCACTCACGCACATATACACGCCACACACTCATACAGGCACACACGTACATAACACAATTTCCTGATATATTTACACACACACTCGCGCACACACACACACATACGCCCAATAACTCATTCACACACACACACACACACACACACAACACACACTCAGACACACTCACACACACACACACACACTACAAATGCCCCCAATTTCAAACATTACTCATACTCACTCATTTTCACAACACCACAACACACACACACACACACACACACGCACGCACGCACGCACGCACGCAGCACACACACACACACACACACACAACAATCAACGTCTGATACCAACTTTTTGGTGGAAGGACGTGAAACTGAAAGAACTAACTAACACACAGAAGTCGGTTAGAGACGCAACAAAACTACCATACAAAATAAACCCCCCCCCCCCCCCCACCCCACCACCACCACCACCCTCCTGTTCCCAGTCCAAATCTGTCACTGACACCTCATCTGCTCAGCAGCTGCAGATGCGGACAAATCTTGACTGTTGACTTTACACGTCACACGAAACAGCCAGTCAGAATGCAGTCATGACTATTGGCGACTTTAGTCACGCTATAGCAGTGATTTCAGCAACAGTCAAAAAGGTAAAAAGGTAAAGGAATCCCATAACCTATAAGGTCGTAGGGGAGCGAGGCGTCAGAGACCTCACTTCTCTAGGGCCAGCATATTGAGGGCGGCGCTCATCTCCTCTCCCTTGCTGCTTTATCTTCCCTGACCCTAAAGAGGGCAGGTACCCATTTACAGCTGGGTGAACTGGGGGAACTGTACTGAAGCCAAGGCGCGCAAATGGTCACCCATCCAACTGGTAACCACGCTCGAAGCTGCTTAACTTGGCTGGGGGAAAGCGAGTGCTCCGACCACTGAGCTATCCCGTCCCCTATTATTGTACTGACTGTTGTTACAATCTAGTTTGGGCTTTAGTAAGGGCGTAGTATAGTGTTGGTTATGGACACGATATAGTGTTGAGTGGAGTCACGAAACAGCCAGTCAGAATGCAGTCATGACTTTTGGTGACTTAAGTCACGCTAGGCTATAGCAGTGACTTCAGCAACAGTAGGCTAGATTATTGTACTGACTGTTGTTACAATCTAGCTTTGGGCTTTAGTCATGGCGTAATATCGTGCTGGTTATGGACACGATAAAGTGTTGAGTTGAGTCACGAAACAGCCAGTCATGGCGTAGTTCAGTGGTCGGAGCACTCGCTTTCCCCCAGCCAAGTTAAGCAGCGTCGAGCGTGGCGACCACTTGGATGGGTGACCGTTTGCGCGCCTTGGCTTCAGTACAGTTCCCCCAGTTCCCCAGCTGTAAATGGGTACCTGCCCTCTTTAGGGTCAGGGAAGGTAAAGCAGCGAGGGAGAGGAGATGGGCGCCGCCCTCAATATGCTGGCCCTAGAGAAGTGAGGTCTCTGATGCCTCGCTCTCCTACGACTTCTATAGGTTATGGGACAGCTTGACCTTTACTATACTGAGTTTTGTTACAACACATTGTTGGCTTTAGTAACACTGTCGTGTTGGTTTATTTTTAAAAACCCAATAGAGTGTTGATTTTAGTAGCAACAGTTATAGGGTTGGTTATAGAAACGATATAGTATTGATTTTAGTGTCATTATAGGGTTGGTTATAGAAACGATATAGTGTTGATTTTAGTAGCAACAGTTATAGGGTTGGTTATAGAAACGATATAGTGTTGATTTTAGTAGCAATATAAGGTTGGTTATAGAAACAATAGAGTGTTGATTTTAGTAGCAATAGTTATAGGGTCGGTTAAAGAAACGATATAGTGTTGACTTTAGTAGCAATAATTAGTGTTGGTTATTGAAACAATAGAGTGTTGATTTTAGTAGCAATATAGGGTTGGTTATTTAAATAATAGAGTGTTGATTTTAGTAGCAATATAGTGTTGGTTATTGAAACAATAGAGTGTTGATTTTAGTAGCAATATAGTATTGGTTATTGAAACAATAGAGTGTTGATTTTAGTAGCAATACAGTATCGGTTATTGAAACAATAGAGTGTTGATTTTAGTAGCAATACAGTATCGGTTATTGAAACAATAGAGTGTTGATATTAGTAGCAATACAGTATTGGTTATTGAAACAATAGAGTGTTGATTTTGGTAGCAATAATAGCATTGGTTATTGAAAAAGTAGAGTGTTGATTTTGGTAGCAATATAGGGATAGTTATAGAAACAATATAATGTTGACTTTAGTAGCAATATAGTGTTGTTTATATAAACGATATAGTGTTGACTTTAGTAGCAATAATTATAGTGCTGGTTATTGAAACAATAGAGTGTTGATTTTGGTAGCAATATAGTATTGGTTATGGAAACGACATAGTGTTGGTTATAGAATCAATAATTATAGTGTCGACTTTAGTAACAATATAGTGTTGGTTAAAGAAACGATATAGCGTCGACTTTAGTGACAATATAGTGTTGACTTTAGTAACAATATATTGCTGGTTATAGAAACAATAATTATAGTGTTGACTTAAGTAATAATGGAGTGTTGACTTAAGTAACAATATAGTGTTGGTTATAGAAATGGTATCATAGTGTTGAGTTTAGTAACACTATAGTGTTGGTTACAGAAACGATATTGCGTTGAGTTTAGTAATAATCTATTGGAGGGACGTCAGTAACAATATGATGTTGACTATATGATGTTGACTTTAGCAACAAGAGTGCTTATTGTAGTAGTAATGTAGCGTTGATTATAGAAATGATACTGTGTTGACTTTAGTAGCGATATAATGTTGATTTTAGGAACAAATAGTGTTGACTTTAGTAAAAAAAATACAGTGTTGCATTTCATAACGATATAGTATTGTCTTTAGCAACAATATTGTGTTGTATCTAACAACAATATTATAGTGTTGACTCTCAGTAAGGAAATAGTATTCATTTCAGTAACAATATTATAATGTTGACTTTTAGTAAGGATATAGTATTGATTTCAGTAACAATATAGTGATGACTTCAGTTACAATATAGTGTCGACATTTAGAAACGAAATAGTATTGATTTCAGTAACAATATAGTATTGGTTTCAGTATTAATACTGATTTTGGTAAAGCTGTAGTGTTTACTCTAGTAATTATATCTTGTTGGCTTCAGTAACGAAATATTGATGACTTTAGTAATCATGGTTGTAGATTTTGCTTACAATATAGTGTTGATTTCCGTAACAATTTAATATTGACTTCAGTGACACTATAGTATTAAGTTCATAATCAATAAAGTATTCATTTTACAAAGAATAAGTATAGCCTCGTTTTAACCATGAATACAGCATTAACTTTAAAGACAATATGCTATTAACTTCAATACAGATTTTTTTTATTGACTTTACGAACAATAAAGCGTTAATTTCAATAACGATATGAATCAATTTAATAACAATACAGTATTACCTTTAGTAATCACGTAGTGTTAAGTTTACTAACGATATATACATTGCTTTAATAACAATACAGTATTACCTTTAGTAATCACGTAGTGTTAAGTTTACTAACGATCATATATATTACCTTAATTAATAACAATACAGTATTACCTTTAGTAATCACGTAGTGTTAAGTTTACTAACGATATATACATTGCTTTAATAACAATACAGTATTACCTTTAGTGATCACGTAGTGTTAAGTTTACTAACGATATATCCATTGTTTTAATAACAATACAGTATTACCTTTAGTAATCACATAGTGTTAAGTTTACTAGCGATATATAAGGTAAAAAGGTAAAGGTAAAGGAGTCCCATAACCTATAAGGTCGTAGGGGAGCGAGGCGTCAGAGACCTCACTTTTCTAGGGGCCAACATATTGATTGCGGCGCCCATCTCCTCTCCCTCGCTGCTTTACCTTCCCTGACCGTAAAGAGGGCAGGTATCCATTTACAGCTGGGGGAACTGGGGGAACTGTACTGAAGCCAAGGCGCGGCGCAAACGGTCACCCATCCAACTGGTAACCACGCTCGACGCTGCTTAACTTGGCTGGGGGGAAAGTGAGTGCTCCGACCACTGAGCTATCCCGTCCCCAAATACATTACCTTAATAACAATACAGCATTGCGTTCTAGTAATGGCAGAGTGTTGACTCTTGTTACAAGGCTTTGTGCCAATAGGGATGGAGATTAGGTTGGAGGGGGGGGGGGGGGAGACATGGAACAAGCGTGTGCACCATTCAATGCTGACCATACCCACACGCTGATTACCCCACCCCCACCCCCAACCCCACCTTCATATCCCACCCCCACCCCCCCCCCCACCCACCCCCTCCCACCCCACCCCTACCCCCACCCTTGTCCACTCTCTCTCTCCCCTCTTCTCTCTCTCTCTCTCTCTCTCTTTCTCTCTCTCTCTCTCTCTTTCTCTCTATCTCTTTCTCTCTCTCTCTTTCTCTCTTCTCTCTCTCTCTCTCTCTCTCTCTCTCTCTTTCTCTCTCTCTCTCTATCTCTTTCT
>CM054142.1:74148509-74153509 GCA_028751875.1 Rapana venosa | reverse complement strand
TATCATTGATTGCATGACTGTGTAAGATTAGGTTGAATGCATGCGCTTTGATTTGTCTTTGCAAGATATAGCGCTATATAAGTTCCATTTATTATTATTATTATTATTATTATTATTATTATTATTATTATTATTCAGGATGGCCACCTTCCAAGCGGACTCTTTAGGACGTGACGACACGGACGGGGGATCGGAGAGCGGGGGATTTGGAGCCACCAGCCGCAAGGCCGCTCTCCTGAGTGTACCCGGCATGGCGAGTCACAGCACGCGCTCCCTCTTCATCTTCAGCGAGGAGAACTTCATCCGCAAATACGCCAAAATCATCATCGAATGGGGATATCCTTTTTGTATGGTGGAAGTAATTTTTTTAGTTGTGGGGAGGGTGGGAGTGGGGGTGGGGGGTGGGGTTGGTGGGGTGGGGTCGGGGGTGGTGGTGGGGGGGGGGGTTGAGGGGATGGTGATGGAGGTGGGTGGGGGGGGGGGCGGGGTAAAAGGGGGTAGGGAATATTTCATCATAAAACTAAGCCAAGATGAATCATAGAATGGGTATATACTTTTGCATGGTGGAAATATTTTTTAGTTGTCGGGGTGGGGGTAAATCTTGTGGGGGTGGTGGGAGGCTTAAGGGAGGGGGTGTGGGTGAGGGGATGTGTGTGTGGGGGAGGGGGGTAAGGGGGTAGGGAATATTTCATCCGCAAATACGCCAAAATCATCATCGAATGGGGATATCCTTTTTGCATGTGGAAGTAATTTTTTTAGTTGTGGGGAGGGTGGGGGTGGGGTTTGGAGGGTGGTAGGGGAGGGAATCTTGTGGGTGGTGGTGGGGTGGGGGTGGTGTGGGCTTAAGGTGGGGGTGGGGGGTTGAGGGGAAGTGTTGTGTGTGTGTGGGGGGGGGGGGGGTAAGGGGTTAGGGGATATTTCGTCCGAAAAATAAGCCAAGATTAATCATAGATGGGGATATCCTTTTGCGCGGTGGAAATAATTTTTTTAGTTGTGGGGAGGGTGGGGGTGGGGTTGGGGGGTGGGAATCTTGTGGGGGTGGTGGGGTGGGTGGTGGTGGAGGGGATGGTGATGGAGGTGGGGGGGGGGGGGAGTGGTAAGGGGGAAGAGATATTTCGTCCGAAAATAAGCCAAGATGAATCATAGAATGGGGATATCTTTTTGCATGGTGGAACTTTTTTTAGTTGGTGGAGGTGGGGGGGGTAGGAATCTTGTGGGGGTGGTGGGGTGGGGGGGGGCTGGGGGGGGGCGATGGAGAGGGGGGGGTAAGGGGTTAGGGAATATTTCATCATAAAACTAAGCCAAGATTAATCATACAATGGGGATATCCTTTTGCATGGTGGAATAATTTTTTGTTGTGGGGATGGGGGTAAATCTTGTGGGGGTGGTGGTGGTGGGGGGGGGGGGGGTTGAGGGGATGGTGATGGAGGTGGGGGGGGGGGGGGGGTTTAAGGGGGTTAGGGGATATTTCATCCGCAAATACGCCAAAATCATCATAGAATGGGGATATCCTTTTGTATGGTGGAAACGTTTTTTGGGGGGTGGGGTGGGGGGGGGGGCTTAGTTGGGGGGAGGGGGGTTGAGGGGATGGTGTGGAGGTGGGTGGGTGGAGAGGGGGGGGGGGGGAAGGGGGTTAGGGAATATTTCGTCCGAAAAATAAGCCAAGATTAATCATCGAATGGGGATATCCTTTTTGTATGGTGGAAGTAATTTTTTTTTTTGTGGGGGTGGGGGTTGGAGGGAACTTGGGGGGGGGGGGGGGGATGTAGGGGGGCTTTTGGGGGGGGGGGGGTTGAAGGGAAGTTGGGGGGGGTAAGGGGGTAGGGAATATTTCATCCGAAAACTAAGCCAAGTTGAATCATAGAATGGGATATCCCTTTTTGCATGGGGGAGTAATTTTTAGGGGTGGGGAGGGGGGGGGGTGGGTTTGGGAGGGTGGGAGGGGATGGAAAAAATTTGTGGGGTGTGTGGGGGGGGGTTGGTGTGGGGTTAAGGTGGGGGTGGGGGGTTGAGGGGAAGTTTTTGTGTGTGGGGGGGGGAAGGGGTTTTTGGGAATATTTCGTCCGAAAAAAATAAGCCAAGATGAATCATAGATGGGGATATCCCTTTGTATGGTGGAAACATTTTTAGTTTGAGGGACGGGGGGTGGGAGGGGAGGGAATCTTGGGGGTGGTGGTGGTGGGGGGGGGGGGTTGAGGGATGGTGATGGAGGTGGGTGGGGAGGGGGTGGTAAGGGGGTAGGGAATATTTCATCAAAAAAATAAGCCAAGATGAATCATAGAATGGGGATATCCTTTTGCATGGTGGAAAAAATTTTTTAGTTGTGGGGATGGGGGTAAAAACTTGTCGGGTGGTGGTGGTGGTGGGGGGGGGGTCTGAGGGGGCGATGGAGTGGGGGGGAGGGTAAGGGGGTAGAGAATATTTATCAAAAAATAACCCAAGATGAATCTAGAATGGGGATACCTTTTTGTATGGTGGAAACTCTTTTAGTTGGGGGGGGTGGGGTGAGGTTGGGAGGGGGGGGTGGGGGGAAATTTGTGGGTGTGGTGGGGTGGGGGGGGGGTGGGGCTTGAGGGGGGGGGGGGGGGATGGTGATGGAGGTGGGTTGGGGGGGGGGGGGGGGAAAGGGGGTTTGGGGGAATTTTATTTCGTCCGAAAACTAAGCCAAGTTTAAATTATAAATGGGGTTTCCCTTTTGCATGGGGGAAAACACTTTTATTTGGGGGGTGGGGGGGGGGTAAATCTTGGGGGGGTGGCGGGGGGGGGGGGGGGGTTGGGGGGGGAGGGGATGCGATGGGGTGGGGGGTGGGGGGGGATGGAAAGGGGGTGGGGAAATATTTCATTTTAAAAAATAAGCCAAGATTATATTAAAATTTGGGGTATCCCCTTTTTTGTTGTTGTTCTGGGGGGGGGGCTTTTTTGGGTGTGGGGTAGGGGGGGGGGGGGATTGGTGGGGGAGGTGGGGGGGAAAGAGGGGTAAGGGGGTGGAACAAATGAGGAGGACGGTGGGCCCTGTGGGGGGGGAGGGAGGGGGGGGGGGGGGGGGTTCGTGGGTGTTGGGGGGGGGGAGGGGGTGGGGTGTGGAGGGCAAAGATGGGAGGGGGCCCAAAAGGATTGGATTTGGGAAAGAGGGGGGGGGGGGGGGGGGGGGGGGGGGAAGAATAGGGGGGGCTTAAAATATGATATATAGTTTAGAGGAGATAGATGATAGATAGATAGATAGATAGTGATAGATAGTGATAATATTGAAGATAGATAGATAGATAGTAGATAGATAGATAGATAGTAGATAGTAGATAGTAGATAGATATTTGGATTTGGGATGGTGAGGTGTGTGTGTGTGTGTGTGGTGTGTGTGTGTGTGTGTGTGTTTTGTGTGGGGGTGTCGTGGGTGTGTTGATTGGTTAAATGAAAATGACACGACGATGACAATTGATTGCGATGTGTTGCGATGTTTTTGTATGTTGTGTTATGTGTTTATGTTTTCCTTTGTTGGTGTGTTGTGTGTGTGTGTGTGTGTGTGTGGGGTGTGTGTGTGTGTGTGTGTGTGTGTGTATGGTGTGTGTGTGTGTGTGTGTGGGTGTGTGTTGTGGTGTGTGTGTGTGTGTGTGTGTGTGCGCGGCCGCTTGCTTGTTTCGTGGATGTGTGTGAGTGTTTGTGCTGCGTGTGTGGTGTGTGTGTGTGTGTGTGTGTTGTATGCGCGGGCGTGTGTGTGTATGTGTGGTGTGTGTATTTTGGAGTGGGTGCGGATGCAGCACTGCACGCGCTGTGTGTGGTGGTCTGTGGTTGGGGTGTGGGGAGCTTGCGCGCGCGCGCTTTCGGGGGCGGTGTGGTGTGTGTCGTGCGTGTGTGTGTGTGTGTGTTTGTTGTGGGCCCGCGCGTGCGTCGTGGTTAGTTTTAGTATCTCGATTCACCATCGGTCCCTTTTCAAGCAAAATACCTAAATGATTGAGAGTGGATGTGTGTGTGTGGGGTTTGTGTGGTGTGGTGTGTGTTGGTGTGTGGTGTGTGGTGTGTGTGTGTGTTGGATGTGGGGTTTTTGTGTGTGTTGGGGGTGTTTTGGGGGTGGTGTGTGTATGGTTGTTGTGGGGGATGTGTTGGGGTAGGTAGTGTGTGTTCTGTTGGGGGGGGGGGGGGTTGTGGTGTATTTGTGTATTGTGTGTGTGTTGGGGTATGTGTTGTGTGTGTTTGTGTGGTGTGGTGTGTGTGTGTGTTGGGGTATGTGATGTGGGGTGTGTGTGTGTGTTGTGTGTGTGTGTTGGGGGTGTGTGTTGGGGTGAAAGTGTGTTGGTGTTTTTTCGTGCGTGGGTGTGTTGGTGTGTGGTGTGTTGTGGTGTGTGTGGTTTGTAAAAGTGAGTGTGTGGGGGTGGTGTGTGGTGTGTTTGTGTTTGTGTGTTTTTGTGGGGGGGGGGGTGGGCCGGCATGGTGGTTTGTGTATCTGCGGGAAAAAAGTGCATATGCGTGCGTGGTCGTATAGTGTGCTGTTTTTGTTTTGAAGGTTTTTAAAAATTGTTTTGGGGGTTTTTGTTGTTTGGTTTGGGGATTTTTTTTTAAATTTTTTTTTCTCTTCTTTTGGAAAGAAGTTTTTTTCTAAAAAATTTTTCGTTTAGTAATGGTTTTTTGGTTTGTTAAAAAAAAATTAATTTTTTTTTTTAAGTCTTTTTGGTCTGTTTTGCGTATTTATCCTTTTATTTTTGATTTTTTACCGTTATTTATTTGTATTTTTAAAAGCCCTGTCATTAAAAAAATTCCCTGTTGATTTAAAAAAAAATTTTTAATAATATACAAACCCTTTTGCCCAGTGGGGTATTTTGAAAAAAAAAAGAAGAAAAAAAAAGTCAAGAAATTAAAAATATATTTAATCGGACAGGTCGCAAACTTTAAAAAAAACAAAAAAAAACCCCCCCCCTTTGGAAAGGTGTGTGTGTAGGAGGCACTTTTGAAGATTTCAAATATCCTTTTTTTTGTAATTCCAATTTGTGGGATGAAACTTCACATAG